>JARYZH020000548.1:0-103102 GCA_030021035.2 Notholithocarpus densiflorus
TCTTGCATGGTCCTCGGACTCAAACCTATGGGGAAACTAGTTACTTCCAGAAAATCAGAGACAACAAAAATCGAGCACGAGGCTCTGTGATGGAGTTGTAGTGAGAGAGTGGATGGAGTACAAAAGTCATCACCATGTTCATGAATCTAGGACCTTTAGCAAAGGCCTTACATGGTGTGAACTGGCGACCACCCCAATCTGAGGGACGCTCACAGAAAGCAGCCATGAGCTCATCCTTGGACACAGTCCGCAGATGATCACAACTCGGATAGTCAGGAAACGCTATCCTAGATACCCGAAGCACATCCGTAACAAGCTGCGGTGTGACAGGAATGCTAACACCCCTAACATGAGTGAAAAAGTGAGGGACAGAACGGTCAAATCCCGTGCATGTTTGAGTAGAACTCCTGAATAAGCACAAGAGGACAAGTGACCAGGACGTCACACAGTGACTCCCATTCCAGACTGTGAATGACAGTAGGAAGGTCAGTGTCGGCAAAGTCTGCCAGAATTACTTGGCGTTCCGAATGAACACCTCGTCTAGAAAAGTTCTCCGAGAATGCTTTATGAGCATCATCATCACGGAACCGAATAGATAGGGGGGCAGAATCTGAAGAGGAAGAGGATGCCCTGGAACGAAAAGGGTTCCGGGACGGAGTGGATTTACGTTTCGGTGCCATAGACACTACTAACGTAACCAATAGTAGAGGGTGAGAAAAAGAGACAATCAGAAAAGTCCCAAAACAGTTCACAATATTAAGAATATGTGAAAAGAAGTACGTATGCATGGAGAATTCATGAGCATGTGATATGTAAAAGAAATTTCATCATGGGCTTAGCCCAATCCAAACCTATCAGCATACAAATAGTTTGCACACATCTAAATGCATGACAATACTATTATAATGCTAATGTGATGCAATGCATGAGATTTTAAACTCATTTAAGCGAAAACCCATCCCAAAAATTCAACAAAAACTCATCAAATTTGAAAAATCCCAAATTTTTTCAAAAAACCCCAAAACCTAGGTTTCAAAACATGAAATGCATGAATATGGAAGAGATTAGAAGCTTACCAAGCGAAGAAAAACTTGAAGAAGCTTGAAGAAACCTTGAGGATCAAGATTGGAGTGAGATGAGATTGTTTAGGAGAGAAAAAATAGAGAGCTATCGAGAGAGAGATCGAACGAAATGAGCTGCGGATCACACGAGGAGAAGATATAGGCTCTTAGTAAATCTCGACAGATGAAGGTGTCGAGAGGTATCGAGGTATCTGTCGAAGGAGGTATCGAGGAAAAGACCGTCGACAGCTTCAAGTATCGAGAAGGTGTCGAGGAAGAACCACCAAAAACAAGAACAGAAGCTCGATCGATCCACTAGGTGTCGAGAAGTTATCGAGGGGTCAGAAACTTTCTCAATCGATCCACCAGGTGTCGAGGTGCTAGCGAGATTGCGATAAGAAAAAGCTAAAGAAGCTCGACAGATAGCCAGCTATCGAGGAGGTATCGAGGAGGTGTCAAGCCAGCTTTTCAAAACAGTTTTTTGAGAAGAGAAAAACACAGATATGAATGCAATCAAGCATGCAACTCAACTAATGATCCAATCAACATATTAAGCTCTCAAAAACATCTCTCAACAAAGATTTTAAGCACATGGATCTTCAAAAACACACGCACACACTAAACAAGTCTAACCAATTTTATATTTCAAAAATAAGTTAAGACAGTTTAGTGAGCATACATTAACACATGTAAAACCATGTGATGACCAAATCACATTGTACCTGCACATGTATCAAGAGTAGCAAAGAATATTGCGTGTTGTGTGTGAAAAACATCGCAAGAATGCAAATGTGTCAACATGTTATAACAATTTGAGATATGAGTAAATCACTTTAACTCACACACAATCAAAACTGTTTGATGGGGATTATCACCTTCGAGGTACATCCTATAACTCCCACATCTCCTAGAAAACATGCTTGCAATCATATTTAAAAGCATTTTTGATCTTTATGCTTTTGATATTTCTTTACATATTTTCTTTTTAAGCAAATCATGCATGGGCATATAATAGATAGAAAAGAAATACTTAATTATGTTAAGCATTTGACATTCCAATTTTGCTATGCCGAAGCACACAAATGTCATTCATGATTGGCAGGCAACAGTGGTGAGATGGTTATTTATGCATTTCTCTTAAAATTTTCTAATCCTTCCCGACAAAAAGAGAGATATGAGTGTTAAGTACAAGAGATAACTTAATCTTACTCATCACAAACAAGAGCCACAAAGCTCACTTGCTTAGTTGTGCATAGAGATGCTCATCTAAGCTACAAGAGATACAAAGTTTAGAAAACTTTGTTTCAATGGCCATCCAAGGTACACAAGTACCAATGTACACAAAACACACAATGTTTTTGTATTTTTCTGATTTAATTTTTTTTTTAAAATATTTTTTATATGAAAAACAAAACAAAGCAAAACTGAAAAATAACCAAACAAAAACAAGTTAAGCAAAGCATAAAAATTAGACTGACTCAAAACATGAAAGCAAAACACACAAGTAATGCAAACAAAAACAAAAAAGAGAGAGAAGAAAGTGATAAAATCACTTGGAGCCCTTTTCTTTCCACACTCTGGAAGAATCTTTCCTTTGATTAAATCCTTGAACCGGCGGTAAGGGAGAAGAATTGAAACCATTCAAGTTTGAAAGGAACATGAGGGATTTGAGAAGATCTCCAAGGGGAGCAAGAGAGGATTGAAGCTGATTCTGGCCTCCAGATGATATCATGCTGTTGCTTTGTTGAGTGGCAAGCCATTTATAGCAATTTGGTCGAGTATGACCTGCAGCTCCACAATGATGACAGAGATGTTGCTTCTTCTGTTTAGGCTTTTGAGAGTTAGCCTTTTTAGCCCTAGGGTTCTTAGCTTTTTTTTTATCTTGCTTAAGGGGTGCTTCTAAGATAGATTTATTTTTGTCTAAGTTCTCACTAGCTAAAACAGTTTTAACATCATTGTTCTAAATTTCAACATTATTAGCAGGAGGAACAAAAATAGTAGAACTAGTAGAAGCAATATTAGAGGAAGAAATACCATACCCTAAACCTGTTCGATCGGAAGCAGATTTCTGAAGATTTAGCATCTCATCAAGCTTTGCACTTGAAGTCCTCTCCAATTGAGCTCTGACTTGAAACAGCTCCGCTTCAAGCTTCTTGGTCTTCTCAGCCAAGAAATTGTTCTTGAATCTCAGTGCTCCAATAGTCTGATTAGCCTCATCAAACTTTGTGGAAAACTCTTCACGATCAAGTTCCACATCACTGAGCTTCTTGGTGGCCAGCCTATAAAGTTTCTCATGTTTCTTAGAAATTTTGTACAATTTTTCATAGGCTGTATGGATATCATCTTAATCATCCATTTTCTCAAAATTGGACTCCACCAAGTCCTCTTCTTCATTCAAACTTTCAACAATCCTTTTAGTAGGATTGACAGTGGCAGTGAAGGCATTCAAGATTCTGTCATCTTCATTGTTGGAATCATCCTCAGGCTCGGTGTCGCTTAAAGTAGCAGCAAGTGCCTTGCTCTTCCCAATGCTCTTGAGATATGTAGGACACTCTTTTTTCATATGACCGAAGCCTTGACACCCAAAGCACTTAGGTCCTGTTGGAACAGTGTACTAACCGTCATCCCTTGCATCCTTCTTCCCTTTATCTTGGCTCTTGAACTGAGAAGAACTGGATTGCCTACGGTCCTTGTCGAAGCCCTTTCCATTGGCATTCTTCATGAATTTCTTGAATTTCTTGGTGATGTAGGACTTCATCTTGGAATCTTCATCGTCGGAAGACTTATCTGTGTCACTGCTCTTGACCTTCAGCGCCATGCTTTTGCTCTTGCTTGACTTACCAATCCTTGTTAACCTTAGCTCGTAAGTCTGTAGATTACCAACCAGCTTTGTCAAAGGAATCTTGTCGATGTCCTTTGATTCCTTGATTGCCGTAATCTTGGCATGGAATCTCTCAGGCAGAGATTTGAGCACCTTTCTCACAATCATGGGTTCAGGAATGGTTTCCCCGAGATTGAAAGCTGAGTTCACTATGTCCTTGAACTTGGCATAGAACTCATCGAACGACTCATCCTCCTCCATCTTAATCTCTTCGAAGCTTGTAGTGAGCCTCTGTAGCTTCGAATCCTTGACAGCCTTTGTTCCCTCATAGGTTGTCTAGAGGATGGTCCATGCCTCCTTAGCAGTTTCAGTGGAGGATATCTTCTTGAACTCCTCATTGGTGACCACACTGAATAAGGCATTCAATGTCGTGCTGTTGAAGTTTGCCGCCTTGATCTTCGCATCATCCCAATCGGCCGGCGCTTCTGTAGGCTTGATCCAGCCTATCTCCACAGCTTGCCACACCTTCTCATCTAAAGACTACAAGAAAGCTCTCAGGCGTACTTTTCAGTATGCATAGTTAGTGCCATCGAATAAATGAGGTATAATTAACAACTGTCCTCTATCCATGACAAACAGGGGTCAATGGATCAACACAACAAAGATTAAAACCTAATCAGAGTGTGCCTGCTCTGATACCACTTGATAGGCCACAATCGTATTGACCCCTAGTGATAAATTAATTTATTAATTAACCAAGTTTATTAATTAATCAAATTAATCATGCAAAATGCGTGGAAGCACAAACAAATCACCAAACAATTAAATACGCAGCGAAAAATAAAAGACACGGTGATTTGTTTATGAATGGGGAAAACCTAACGGCAAAAACCCCACTGGGTGATTTTCAGGTCACCACTCCCGAAACTCCACTATTATCACAACAAGCGGTTACAAGTAAAGGAATCCCAAGTACCTTACCAACCTACAGTTGAACCCTTACCCTAATACTCAATTGGACTTGTTCTGTAGTGATAGTTCCCCCTTTTGATGCACAGCTCCCAAGTACGTGACTAACCAATGCGCAAATCCCAGTACGTGACTAACCAATACGCGGATCCCAGTACGCGACTTCAATCATCAACTAAGAAGGTTGTTGGTTGCAAAGTTCTTTAGTTCATCCACATGATGAAGATCAAGAAGATACTTGGTTACAAAACCCTACGGTGCAAATACACAGCAACTTCTTCAAGAAAGAGATGAACAAGGGCAAGAACTTTGTCTCTAGTCACAATTTGCTTGAACAAGGTTTGCTCAATGCTTGTGCAACTTGTGAACTCTTTGACGGCCCTCAAAACAATCCTTTTATATGTTTAGGGTTAGGAGAAAAGAAGGCCTAAACACATAATCACGAATCCCAAGAAAAACAGATCAGATTTCTGAAATTCTTAAACCTCTACAAATAGGAGGTGTCGAGCATCTGTCGAGCTAGCTGTCGAGCATACGAGCTGACCAACTCCTTAAACCTCGACACATGCTAGCTGTCAAGTTTTAATGATTTTTGCACTTTCAGCTTGTTTTCTTGGACAGACTTGAAGGCTTCAACACTTGATCTTGAAACATGGTTTCTTGAAGTATTTAAACACATCCTAAATCTACCCAAATACAAGTAAAGTGCGTTTTGTCAAAGGATTAGCCAATTACATAAAATTATGACATATGTTCTTAACATGTGAAACACATATGTCCTAACAAACTCAAATTTCTAATAATTGAATGAGTATAATGAATATATATATATATATATATATACACACTAGTATGGAACCCGTGCTTATGCATGAGAATGATGAATTGTATTAGTGCTATTGATGTTAATTTGAGTTATTAAACATATAGGACATAGCTCGACAAGGACATTTGGAGGTAATAAAATATTTTTTCTTGTAATTTTCATAATATTGGTTACACCAAGTTTCTCATTACATTGTTATTATGTATATAATTTTGAAAATTACTATTGGATATTACATGTACAATATCAATTCATAATTATTTTTTGTGAAATTCTACTAAATATAACTCAAAATAGAATAATAAATTGGTGAAATAGTATCTCCTAAATTAAATGAGAATAGATGCATGAGATCGTTTAACTTAATTACAGTTTATTACGTTCAATATCTTCGCATACAAAATATCTAAATAGAAGTAATATAAAAAATAGGGGAAATTACACTTTACCACCTTAAACTATACCTCATGTTACATTTTGCACCCTAAACTATGACTTCTGTTACATTTTGCATCCTGTCGTTAAGTTTGCTGTTAACTTGGATGAAAATTCAAAGGTTAGGGTGCAAAGTGTAATAAGGAGTATAGTTTAGGGTGGTAAAGTATAATTTATATCTTTTGTTTTTAAAGCATTAAGAAGAGTGGCAATTAGGTATTTTTACGTGGTGTCATATTTTTCCATTTAAGTTAATAGCAAACTTAACATCGGGATACAAAGTGTAACAAGGGTCATAGTTTAGGATGTAAAAAGTGCATTTGAAAAGTTTAGGGTACAAAGTGTAATATGAGGTATAGTTTAGGATGGTAAAGTATAATTTCCCCTAAAAAATATGCTCATTAGTTCAAAGAAAAAATAACAATAAAAATCAAAACAATTTACTTTGTATGGGAAGCTAACAAAAGCAAAATCCAATTAAATTGTTTTTAGTTATACAAAAAAAGGGGCTCATAAATATAAAATCATTCAAACTCTCTCTTTCTCTAATTTTATATATGGAGTTAGATATATGATTATGATTTTTATGATTTATTTATATTGGACTCTTAGTTTTCTACATTAAATTAACTCATTTGGCACAACAATTAAAAATCTTAGATTAAATGAGACATGTGGCATAAAATTATACTCTAATTGAATTTTAATTTGAAATCTAATTGGATTTTCTCTCAGCTTTACCTGGTAATATATATACTAGTATGTAACCTGTGCGGAATGATGAATTGTAGTGGTGCTATTGATGTTATCTTGGGTTATAAAACATATATGATATTAGATTGACCAAGACATTTAGAGGTACTAAAATAGTTTTTTCTTGCAATTTTCATGATATTGGTTACGCCAAGTTTCTCATTAAACTGCTATTATGTATATAATTTTGAAAATCACTATTGGATACTACATATATAATATCTATTCACAATCACTGTCCTTGAAATTCTACTAAATACAACATATAATAAAAGAATAAATTGGTCCAATAGTATCTCTTAAATTGAATGGAGATAGTTGCATGGGATCCTTCATTTCAATAAAAATTTGTTACATTCAAGATCCTAGCGTAAAAATATTTGAATAGAAACAGTATAAAAATATGCTCATTATAGTTCAGAGAAAAAATAACAACAAAAATCTAAAAAATTTAATTTGTATGGAAAGTTAACAAAAGCAAAATTCAGTTTTGAATCTAATTAAATTTTCTCTAAGCATTGGTTATATATATATATATATATATATATATATGATTAGGTTTTTTGTAATCTATTTATATTGAACTCCTTGTTTTCTATATTGAATTAACTCACTTGGCACACAAAAAAAAAAAATTACATTAGATGAGATACATGGCGCATAATTAAACTTTAATTGATTTCCAATTTGAAATCTATTTAGATTTTCTCTCAGCTTTACCTATTAATATATATATATATATATATTAATAGGCAAAGCTTAGAGAAAAAGTTCAATTAGAATTTGAAATTAGAATCCAATTTTGTGCAATGTGTCTAAATTTATGTGGGGATCACATCATAATTATCCACTTAAGTTTGTGCCATATGTCTACTTAAGTTTTTAAATCTTTTTGCCAAGCGAGTTAATGAGTGCAAAATACTAAAAATCTAATATTAATGAACTATAAAATAAAAAAAAAAAAAAAAAAAAATCACATATACTTAATAAAAATCACCATACAATAAAAATCATCACATGTTCTATCTTATTAAAAATTAGAAAAAAAATTATCATAATTTGCATTAAATTTAGGTAAGAATTTTAATATGTGACTAATTACATTTACAATAAAAATTTACTAATTATTTATATATTTATAATAAAAATTAGGCTCAGACGTATGCATGTGTTCATGCTATTTTTTAAAATAATTTCACTAATTATTTATATTTTTATAATAAAAATTATGTTTAATTTTAAATGTATGTATGCATTTGCTTGGGTTACATGCTAGAATATAAAGACAGAAACCTCATGCGAGAGAGCCCAAGTTGAACCTGGATTTCCTAATACCGTTAGGTAATGGTTTGAAAGCAATCAAATAACAAGAGTCCTCCTAGGACTCGGCCACTTATCAGTGGACCAAAAAACAAGCCACATGTAACATTTACATATAAAGATCTTGAAGAAATCACTGGTGGGTTCAAAGAAGAATTGGGTAATGGTTCTTTTGCCAATGTTTATAAAGGGGTATTAGCATAAAGTCATAACACTCAAGAAATCTAGAAAAGATGGTGACTGTGTACAAGTTTATTTGGCAACAAAAAATGCTGATTGCATCAAGAGTTGCTAGAGGACTAATGTACTTGCATGAAGAATGTAACACCCAAATCATTCATTGGGACATAAAGCCTATTCCGAACTCTCACTAGCATCAGGGGGACTAAAGGCTATATTGCACTAGAGTGGTTCAGGAACACACCCGTCACAATAAGGGTGGATGTTTATAGTTTTCGAGTCATGTTGTTGGAGATCACTTGTTGCAGGAGAGGTGTGGAAATTGAGATGGAGAGGGCAGCAATTCTAACGGAATGGGCTTGTGAATGTTACTATCAAGGTAAAGTGGAAAGATTGGTGGAAAATGATGAGGAGGCTCTTAGTGATCTGAAGTGGGTGAAGACTCACAGCCTGTGTAAATTAAATCAGTCAAGTCTCGTCCTTGCTCCTATCTTAATACAAATGCATAATAATTTTTTATATATTACGCGGTGACAAAACTGTATATAGACCGAGGGAGGCCACCACTCTCTAAAATTTTAAATATTTTAAAATATATTTTAAATTTTGGGGAAAAAAAAGAAGAAGAAAGAAATTTACTTGACCCAAAAAATGAGTTTTGGTTCAAAAAATAAAATGATCATCTAGACTATTCATGGTTGGTTATTTTATATGTTTTATTTATTTATATTTTGTTAATACTTAGTAGATGTTTTCTTTTTGCTAATATGATACTTAGTAGATGTTATTGGAGAGAACTTGCCTAGGATTAATTTTTTGATACTACAATGTGCAACACAGTATTGCCTTCATCATCCTTCCAATTCAGGACTGTTCTTTGATACAATTAGCATTTTCATAAACAGTTACTCCAAGCCATGTCACTAAGAATTTAAAAACCTCAAGCCTGTTATATTTGAGGGCAATATGCAAAGCAGTCTCGTTTCGCCCTATCACATCTACAATAGAATCAGGACAGACCAATAAAAATTCTTCCAATAGATCAAGGTGTTTACCACTTTTTACTATGTGATGCAAAGGAGTGAGACGCCCCCTTCCTTTGACATGAACAAGGTCCCCATCAATTTGTAGAAGCCGACGCACTAGCTCAATACGTCCATTTTGTAGAGCGAGGTGAATAGGGCTAAGCCCATTTTGATTTAGTTTCCGAGCAAATGAGGGCTTTAAACCCATCATCTCCATGGCAAATGGGATTTGCCCAGCAGATGCAGCTATGTGTAAAGGAGTATCAGCAAATGTTAGCTCATCGATGTGCTCCAAAAGTTTTTCATCCTCTCTAATTAATTGGTAAAAGGCATTAACATCTCCATTTTCAGCAAACTGCTTCATCCTCTCATCCATTTTTAAGAAGGTTGATATATTAAGCTAGGGTTTTTCTTGGCCTGAACTTGTTGATGTGTGACTTGAATTAGTAGGTGCTGCATACAACAAAACCAATATTAGCACTTCATCCTAATTACTTTTTTCCCTTTAAGTTTGAGGTGGTGTCATTCCTCTAAACCTAAGGGGATGGAGTAATTAAATATGACTACAATTAAATATTTTCAATTTACAAGTCATTATAAAATAACATTTATTTATACATTAAAAGAAGTAGCCTGTACACTTAGAAAAGGAATTTTATCTTTTATTGATTACATGTTTTGAAAATCTAGCTATCAGATTGCATGTTCTTTATATTCTTAATACGCATGTCAAATCTCATGTCAATTGAATGTTATTTACTATTCGACTTATAAACTTGTTTTTTATGCATAATTTTATATTGCAAAAACTACAAATATAAACATATGATATGACAGAGTTGTTAACCTTTGATTTTATGGAAATTTTTTAAGCATAGAGGATATAAGAAAAAAAAATGTAATCTAATGATATATTTGTCAAAATTTACATCCAATAAAAAATATTGAGTGGAGGGATTAAGATCAGGTGCAATACCTAAAGCATTGCACCTGATGCAATAGCTCTCAATGGTTAAGATTGAGAGTTGAAAAAAGTAATTTTCAATCTCAACCATTGAATAAATTAAAGTGCAAAAAAGTAAAAAAGTGAAAGTTGTAAAAACAATTTGTGAGTAAGGATGGGGTAATTGCACCAGGTGCAATACCCTAGCAATCGCACCCGATCCAAATCCTTGAGTGAAGTATAGCCGACTTTGTAGTTATTGACTATTACTAAGTTTTTAACCAAACTTTATACTTAAATATATGAGAGATATTAAGGGTATTTATTAATTTTACAAGAGATCTAACAAATGATGTGTCAACTTTTTAATCACAAAGCAAAAAAGTAAGAAGGAATTTATCTAATCTAATATGGAAAATGCTAAAACTACAGACATTTTTACAAAAACTTTTATATATAACTAATGTAGTGAGTGATTATTGATAAGTGAAAATAGTGCCGACTCTACTATTTAAGCAATTGATGTGGTCGCCTAAGGCTCCAAGTAGAATAAAGGCCCTCAAATTTTAACCAATATGATTATTTCTTTAATAAATTAAGCCCAAATATTAGCCGACAAATAAAACAATATTTCTTTATCAGATGAAAAAAAAAAAAGAAAAAAAAAAGAGGGAAATACTACATCCACAACATTTTTACAACAAATTCTAGGCAGTAAGTTGTTATAAGCTGTAAGTGATGACTTTAAGATAACGCCTTCGTATCTTGCTCTCATTTTGTGCATCAACCGACCAATGTTTCCAAAACCACCGGTGTATGATGACATGGAACCGGATCTTAAAATACTTTGGGACGCTTTCAAAGAAAATTTGGAAGTGTCTCCAAATGGGAAATCAATTGGTTTGTCATCTCTATCTCCCGAGTTGAGGTTGCTCACAACAATCATGTTTCACAATCTTTACCTTCTCTCGAGCCCCAGGTATATGAATCTTGGTCAGGCTATATTTCTTCATGATTTGATTACCAATGAGGAAATTGATGTATGCTCTCATATCTTCCACATCTCGGTCAAAACTGCTGAAAGGACGGCCTCTAGGAACTGCCTTCCATTTTGTTGTCTCATAACAAAGATATTGAAGCTAAAAGGAGTACCCATAATGGAAGATGAGTTTCCTCAAACAAAGCAAATACCAATCAACATCAGCACTCTCAATGCTATAAGAGGCCATGTCCAAAAGAATGTCAAGCAAGTGAGTAATGCTCCTCAAGGTGATACAAGCTCTAGCTCACACTCCTATGATGAGAAGTTGGACAACATCGTGACTTCAGTGCAAGAGATTAGCACAAAATTTTTCGGCCTCACAACTATCATGTATTCTCAGCACAATTGATTTGAGACAAAGTTTACATCTCTCCAAACTCAATTGGATCAAATCGAAAGGAAGCTAGAAGAAGATGATGACTAGCTATTCCATGACAAAAAGAGGGAGATGGTGTTCATGATAGGGGGAGTGCTATGATAGGGGGAGAGAGATAAATCAAAGGGGAAGCAAGCAATGCAAGCAATGAGCAAGAAATCAAACAACAACAAGCCTTTCTAGTTTTTATTTTGTTGCTTTTACTAGTCTATATCTGTATTTCAAACTTATGTTGTATACTTGACTATGTTATGTTACTTTTATGTACCTTAGCTTATGTAGCTTAGTGCGTTTATTTAATGTTTTGTATTATCTTTAGTACATTTGTATCTTGTTGGATTTTGTATCCTTCCTTGATGCAACTTAAGACCTAATGCTTTGAGCTTTAGTGTTCTTGCATCGTTTGGGTGTTGGACATGCAAATAATCATTTGCATTGAGCTTTATTGCTTTCATGTCCGGATGTTCATTCACTGTGTGAATGATCATTGTAGTCATTATTTATAATGATTGTTCTTGTATGGTCAAGTTATGCTTAATTGTCATATTCATACTTGCTTGATCGCATTGTGCTTACTCCATATGCATTCTTAAGTATTCCACGCACTTTAAACTTAATTAAATCATTGTGTGATGTTGTTTCAAGATACTTGTTCGTATGGTTCAAGAGCTTCACAAACTTAGAGTTAGGTGTGAGTGAGTTTTGCAACTGTTCCCAAACTCACATGTTAAGTCTAGAGTTTGTTTTAGGGTTTTGTCACGGAATAGTGAAAGGGGGAGATTGTAAGGTTGAATTTATTCAACCATGTTTGTTGGCTTTATTCCGTGCCAAATTTGCTTGTATTTTCAGCATTAGAAACCCCGCATTTAGGTGGGATCATATGTAAGGGTAGTGTGTGAGAGTGTGTGAAGACTTGATCAAGAGTGTGCAATTAGAAGCAAAGTCGCGACTTGATTACGAGTAACTCGTGAGTGGATGACTCGCGAAAATGGTGCACACGTGAGAATGCAAGAAACTGAAGGGTTAAGCCAGCTGTCACATCAGGACAGAAAAGGACAGCCTATCAAGAATGGTTATTTCGCGACTCGAATCGCGACTGAGTCCTACCCGCAAGTTAGTCACAAAATGCCCTTATTTTGCAGAAAATGACTTTTCACATTCCTTTTCTCACCATACTATAAATACCCTTATACCCACGAAATGTAGATAGCTTTCGGAGAGAATTTTGAGAGACCAAACCCTAGAGAATAAGAAGATTGATTCATCCCCAATCCTCTACACACAATCTCCAAATTCCTCTTCTCTCTCACCTCTCCATTGTTATACCCAAAAGGTTCTTTGGTTCTTGAGAAGCAATTCAAGGGAGACCAATTCATTTGGTTGATGCAATGGGCTAACTGTGGAATCTGGAAAGTTAGACAAGACACGGTTCAGCGTAACCTTGTTGGAGCAAGAAGCTTGGAGCGCTTAGGTGCATTGGGTAAATTAGGCTTGGAGGGTCTATTGCTGTTCATATATCCCAACTGATTGTCTAGTGGATTATTTCCCGCTTGGAGGGCGGCGGAGAGGTTTTTCGCCGAGTTCTTCGGTTTCCTCTTCAATAATACGTCTCAGTGTTATCTTGTGTTTGCATCTCTTTATCCCTTTCTCTTTGTTTTTAATTACTGCTGAGTTGTGATTAAAATATGGCTTAGAGTAGTTTTAATTTGTATATATGCTTGTTACACTATTTCCGCATCATTTTTGATTGTGTACAAGTTGTGCCTTGTGTTGATTTTTGTGTTTGGGGGTCTAAACAATCACTTGTGTTTATACACTAAGTGAGTTTTTAGAATCCTCAAACCACTTAGCCTGACTCTTCCCAAAGCAAGAAAATTCGTTGGTAAGATTTCAAAAATCAAGGCCGAAAGAAAAACTGAAATAATTGACCAATCTGGAGCCTGAGTGAAGAAAAAAAAAATGAAACCAAAGGAAGTGGGCATTGATTACGAAGAAATTAATGTACCCAGCTGGAATGACGAGAACAATCACTGAGTTTGAGAACAACACAAATGTGCAAGTACTGTAAATCAAGAAAATCAGAAAATGGGTTACTTCCAAAGCAATGGCTGTCCCTGCTTTGTGTGCTGCTGTGGTATTGCACTGAGTCTGATCATTGCAATAAAAGTTGTATTAAAACTAAGAAGACACCCACACCAAACATTAACGGAATCGTCATAATTGGATCATGGGTTATGGTCCAGACTGAGTAAAAATAGCTTGAATAGAGGAAGATATTAGGTGAGATGAGCAGAGCCTTAATGTAAGAATTTAGAATGAAGAGAACAATTAATGAGTTTGAGAGCTAAAATAGCGCAGTATTACCAACGAGGAATAGCAAAAAAAGGCTATCTTTTAAAGCAATGGTTGTCCCTGCTTTGTGTTCACACACTAAAGTGGTATTGGACGGAGTGGTATTGCACTGGCCATTATCTTACCAAAGTCCACCAGGATGGGTAAGTATCGCTTGATAGCTAAGTGTTGTAAGCAGTACTGCAACCACCATAAGCATACTGTGCCTTTCCTCTGTTACCTTCATTATTTCATGATAAGCCAAAAATGTATTAACCCCTTGTGATAAATTAACCAATTAATTAGCCAAGTGAATTAATTAAGCTAATTAACATGCAATACGCGTGGTAGCATAAACAAATCACCAACTAAGTTAATATTGTAAGGTTGAATTTAATCAACCATTCTGTTGGCTTTATTCCGTGCCAAATTTTCTTGTAATTCAGCATTTAGAAACCCTGTATTTAGGTGAGAATCATGTAAGGGTAGTGTGTGAGAGAGTGTGAAGAAAAGCTCAGAAGTGTGCATTTTGCAGGGACTCGCGACTGGATCTCGCGAGTGGCTCGCAGCTGGCAAGTCGCCAAAATAGGCACACTTGTGAAGCATGCAGAGGAGTTGAAGAGTCACGTCAGCTGTTGCACTACAAGACAAAAGTCCTAGACTAGCCAGGCCGTTAGCTCGCGACTTGAACTCGTGACTCAGTCCAGTCGCGAGGCCAAGTTGCTAGACCACTCTGTTTGGGAAAAACTGACCTTTCGCATTCCAAACACACACCAGTATAAATATCCCTTATACCCACGTATTATAGAGAGCTTCCAGAAAGAATTTTGAGAGAGAAACCCTAGAGAAAAATAAGATTGACTCATCCACAATTTTCATCTTTATTTCTCCAAATTCCTCTACTCTCACCCTCTCCATTGATACATCCTTGAGAGGTACATTAGCCAAAACCTTTTCTCACCATACCCATATCTGTGAAGAGGCTATTTGGTGCTTGGGAAGCAGTTAGGAAGGGACCAATTGATATTGGTTGATACTATGGGCTATAGCGGAATCCGGTAAGCTAGAGAAGACAAAGGTTCGGCGTAACCTCGTTGGAGCAAGAAGCTTGGAGGGTTTAGGTACACTGGGTAGATTAGGCTTAAAGGGTCTTCTGCTGTTCATGTATCCCAACTTGATTCTCTAGTGGATTATTGACCGCTTGGAGGGCGGCGGAGAGGTTTTACGCCGAGGACTTCGGTTTCCTCTTTGATAACACATCGCTGTGTTGTCTTTGTGTTTGCATCTCTCTTCCCTTTATCTTTGCCATTTAATTTCTGCTGTGGTTGTGATTTTATTTGGTTTAGATTGTTTTATCTATTCTGGTTTAGCTTATTTTCATATTTTGCACATACATTGTTTGATAATAAGCTTGAATTGGTAATTTGTAATTTGGGGGTCTAAACGTTCAAGGTGTTTTATACACTATTTGAACATTCAATTGGTATCAGAGCGGGTACACTTGTTTTGGTTTAAATACCTAAGTGTGATCCTTGACCCCTTGTGTTTATTTGCCATGGATAGTGATTTGGATGCCTCTATGCATGATCTGGTTGATGATGAATGTAACATGCCATGTGTTTGTGAAAATGCCTCTATGAGTGATAATCCTCATGATTGTGATGCTATGTTACATGAAACTTTGGGTGTTGTTGATATTCCTAACATTAAACTCTTCATGAAAAAGGCTAAGAAGTTTCAAAAGAATTTCAGTAAGTTCATTTGTGAAAAGGATGATTTGATTGCTAAGCTCAATGAATCCAATAAATTGGTTGAAAAGTACAAGAAACTTGCTGAACATTCTCTTGAAAAACTAAAGGAGTTTGAATGTTTGAATATGAACTTGGATGCTAAACTAAACACATTGTTTGTCACCATTGTGGTGCTTTTGGTCATCTAAGACCTCATTACTCTAAGTTTCATGCTCTTAAAAGAATCAAAAGAAAAGAGAAACTTGAGCTTCTTGGAAGTTATGCTAAAAAGGGTAAACCGGATTTGAGTGAAAATAGCATGTTGTTAAAGGAAGTGTTTAATGCTCTTAACTCTTTGTCTATGTGCATCTCCGGTTCTCATTCTTCCAACCCTCGTCTCACTTCTCATGAGACACTTATTCCAAACAATCGTTCCATTTGGATGAGGAAGGGTTCCTATGGTTGAGCTTTTGCTCTTTTAGTCCTTGATCTAATTCTTTCGATCTTTGTAGGACCCTTCATGCATTAGATGCTATATATTCATGAATTTTTGCATCTTGCATTTATTTGTATGCATTGCTTTTGTTTTGGATCAATCTTTTCTTGCTTTTATGTCAAAAATCCAAAAACACATAAAAAGTAGAAAATCCAAAAAGTTTGATCGGCATTATTGTGTGTTGTCACAAGCATGTTTTGCCTTGTACCTTTGTACTAATAGCTTTGTGCATTTATGAGCATAGCTTATTCTTTATGCACTCATATCATTATGGGTGAAATCTTGACATCTATGTGATTGTTGTAAATAGATCTTCAAACTTGCCATGAATGATTAGTCAATGGTTTTGTTGATCTTGAGACATGCATAGATTTGTGCCTATATATCTTCCCACTCATTTATTTTATTGTTTTGCTTAAAGAGCTCAACAAATGTAAATCTCCAAATAAAAAGAGATAATGAGCTGCAAAAGCCGTCACACATACTAGTATTTTACTAGGAAAAAGGGAAAGCGACTTTTATGAAAATGTATGATGCCCAAAAAGCCAAAGGCTTGCTCATCAATTGAAATATTTAAAAATTTCAGGCATCGATCTCAAAATGAGATGTATTGATTCAAAAAGATCAAATGTTATGATGTGAATGGAGCCAAATGAAAAGCTTCAAATTATGTAATCAAGTTTATGTGGGAAGTCATATATGCATATTTCTATAATTGAGATAGGTCACTTTTCCTAGTGCTAATTGTGTATGCCTTGGTTGAATTGATCATTGAAGCTTCACATTGGACTAAGGACTATCTCATCTTTGGTACCCACACACATCACACATGTCTATATTCAATGAATGCCTTATTCATTTGTGTGATTGTACTTGCTTAAATGTGTTTCACATACTCAATTTTTGTTGATCAAACACAAAAAGATTTTTGAGTGTTTTTAATTGTTTTTGGAAAGTCTTTTGTTTTTGCAAAAATATCAAAAATTTCAAAAACTGCGTTGCCCTGTTTTGGCGATTTGGCCGTGGGTCAAGCTAGTCGCATGCCTCAGTTGCGAGCTTACTCAGAAGGTTTTCGTGACTCTCTGGCGGGTCAAAGTCCCAGTCGTGAAAAGGACTTAGAAAAATTTTCAAAAATCTGGTTTTTTAGATTTCTCGCGACTCATGTTGGCGACTTGTTCGCGAGTGGAAGCTCCAGTCACGAGGGTTACATAGAAGGTTTCGCAGCTCCTCACGCGACTTACTTGTGAGTGGAACTTCCAGTCGCAAAAAAAACTTAGACAAAATTTTGAAAAATTTTGTCTCTAAGGTGTTTGGCGACTTGTTCGCGACTTGTTTCAGTCACGAAAAATGCGTGTCTTGCGCTTTAAGGGTCTTTTTCAGGACTATTTTCAAAAACTTTCCATTTTTCCCTCATGCATCATTATCATTGTCTTCACCTTCATTTCTTGCCCTCGTTTCTCCTTGACCCTTTGTCTATTCGTGACAAAAAGGGGGAGAGTATACTCTAGAGAGTATATCGGAGAGTTTTTGTCATTTCTACATGGCTCTTGTGCACATCCTTAGGGGGAGAAATTCTATTTCTCGTGCACATTTGTAGGGGGAGAGATATTCCATATGGGAGATGCATATACTAAGGGGGAGAAGACATTGTATTAATAAGTAAACTCTGTTCTGTCTGTTTTCTTGTTGGCTTTATGGTGCCTTGAGTTATGCTTTGTTGTTCTCATTGCATCATGTGTGTGTGATGGACATGCATACATCCTTATGCTATTGTGCTTCATTGAATGCATGTTCGGATGATCATTTGCTTTGCTATGTGATCACTGTAGTCATTTCTAAATGACTGTTTTGGTGTATAATCAAGTTGCTCACATGTTTCACATCATGTTTACTTGATTGCAATTTACTTGTTACATTATACTTGTCATTTTATTACTTGCTTTACCTTGAGGATCTAATGTGTTTTGTGCAAGTGTTTCAGGTTATAGGTATATATGTT
This sequence comes from Notholithocarpus densiflorus, assembly GCA_030021035.2. Lineage (NCBI taxonomy): Eukaryota > Viridiplantae > Streptophyta > Magnoliopsida > Fagales > Fagaceae > Notholithocarpus > Notholithocarpus densiflorus. The sequence continues at coordinate 18,308 of JARYZH020000548.1, forward strand.
CCAAGTTCATCACAGCTCCTATGATTCATGATAGGGGGAGCGATATGATAGGGAGAGAAAGAGAGAAAGAGCTTTGCTCATAGTTCATGACTATGCTTAGCTATTTAAAATATTTTTTGCGTTGTACCCCTACTTTGTAGCGTAGTACTTGTTGATTAATGTTATGCATTTTCTTTAAGTACATCACTCTTGTGCCATTTGTTGGATTTTATATCCTTAATGTAAATACCTTGAGTTGTTACATTGGTTGAGTGTTGGACATGCAAATGATACTTTGCATTGAGTTTATTAGCTTGCATATCCGGATGTTCATTCCTTGTGTGAATGAGCATTGTGGTCACTATTTATAGTGATTGTTCGTTTTTGGTCAAGCCATGGTCTATTGCTTAATTCCATTTTGCTTGATCGCATTGTGCTTGCTCCATATGCATTACAAGTTTTTTGCATACAATGATCATATTGTGTTGTTGTGTTTCAGGAGATACTTGTTCTTATGGTTCAAGAGCTTCACAGATTCTAGAGTTAGGTGTGAGTGAGTTTTGTTCAACTGTTCCCAACTCACGCGTTAAGTCTAGAGTTTGTTGTAGGGTTTTGTCACGGAATAGCCAAAGGGGGAGATTGTAAGGTTGAATTTAATCAACCATTCTGTTGGCTTTATTCCGTGCCAAATTTGCTTGTAATTCAACATTTAGAAACCCTGTATTTAGGTGGGAATCATGTAAAAGTAGTGTGTGAGAGAGTGTGAAGAAAAGCTTAGAAGTGTGCATTCTGTAGGGACTTGCGACTGGATCTCGCGGGTGGCTTGCGGTTGGCAAGTTGCCAAAGCAGGCACACGTGTGAAGCATGCAGAGGAGCTGAAGAGTCACGCCAGCTGTTGCACTACAGGACAAAAGTCCCAGGCTGGCCAGGCCGTTAGCTCGCAACTTGAACTCGCGACTCAGTCCAGTCGCGAGGCCAAGTCGCTAGACCACTCTGTTTGGGAAAAACTGACATTTCGCATTCCAAACACACACTTTTTGAATTGGTAATAAGCTTGAATTGGTAATTTGTAATAAGCTTGAATTGGTAATTTGTAATATGGGGGTCTAAACGTTCAAGGTGTTTTACACACTTTTTGAACATTCAAATATGTAGTAGAAAATAAAGTTGACATGGTGATTTGTTTTCGAATGGGAAAAACCTACACGGTAGAAACCCCATCGAGTGATTTTAAGGTCACCACTCTCAAGAATCCACTATTATCACAACAAGCGATTACAAGTAAAGGAATCCCAGTACCTTATACCAACCTACAATTGAACCCTTACCCCAATACCCAATTGGACTTGTTCTATAGTGACAATCTCTCCTTTTAATGCACGGCTCCCAGTACATGACTAACCAATCGATGTGCGGATCCTAGTACGCGGCTTACACACCAACTTGAGAAGGATGTTGGCTGCAAAGTTCTTTAGTTCATCAACATGATGAATATCACGAAGCTCCTTGGTTACAAAACCCTACGGCGTACAAACGCAGCAGCTTCTTCAAGAGAAAGATGAACTAGGGCATATATCTTCGGTTCACAATATGCTTGTGAAAAGCTTTTGCATTGATGTGATCAGCTATGACGGCCCTTAAAACAATCCTTATATATGTTTAAGGTTGTGAGAAAAGAAAGCCCAAACGTCTATACACGGATTGGAGTGAAATCAAATCTAAAAAACTAATTTTCTTAAATCTCGATAGATAGGGTATCTATCGAGCAGCTGTCGAGCCTCGGGCAAAGACTGCCTTTTAAACTTCGATAGATGCTATCTGTAGAGCTAGCTGTTGAGCTTTAAAATCCAGCACTTCTTCACTTGTTTCTTGGACAAACTTGCATGGCTTTAACACTTGAATTTGAACTCTTGTTCCTTGAAGCATTAAACACATCCTAGATCTACCAAATTACAAGTAAAGTGCGTTTTGTCAAAGGATTAGCCAATTCTATATTTGACATATGTTCTTAACATGATTCACATGTCCTAACATTTCACTTCCTAAATTCTTACACCAAAAAACATAAAAAATTGACGTTGTTGGCACTAACAGCCTTTGGTACTTTGGATTTGGGTAGCTATTAATTGTAGAAAGAGATGAACCTGGTTTAGCTCCAACACGGCGTAGCATAATCCTAATTTCTTCGTTGCCTTCTTGCAACTTGTCCCATGCTGTTTTATCCTTTAATTTCTTCGAGACGTTTGCTGAGGTTGAATATTGTGCTATAGGTGAGACTAGCTAGGAGCTCCTGGCTTTTTTAGGATTTGGGGTCCCTCTTGCTTCTACTACTCCTATATATACTATGACACAAAAGTTCCATTTAGATTGGCCGTATCAATTCCATCCACTAATGGACCAAGCATAACAATATTGATTGTGATCTTCTTCATCAACTCCTCTAGGGCTCCCTCCAATTTTACTCTGTTCCATCTCATGATCACCCTACAAACATTTTCACAAAGTCACACCCTCCTTGTCATTTCCATGACCTCGTATCCAAACTGAAGTTGGTCTCTCATCTTCCACCTTGTCGTTGAGAAGTATCAGCCCCAAGCCCACTCTTTGGCCTACTGTAGTGCTATTTGTACTCTCTTATACTATTGTACTGCACTATACAACCTGTGTAGTTGTATTGTACTCTAGTACTCTTAAATTGATTGGCCTCTCTATATATAGGTTCCCTCTATATAGTACTGTTCAGTGTTCATTAAGCAATGTACTAAGTAATATTCTTAGTTTCTACTTATACAATCCTCCGATTTCTTAAAGCCTACACGGGCTTGATTGCTTAAGTCTTATCTATTTGCTAGTTGAAGTACTTGGAGACAGACATTGTTCTATAAAATGATGCTTGACAGGGACTCAGGGAGTTTCATTTGAAAAGGGAAAAAACTAATGCTAGGCTGTATATTCCAGCAGATAAGACGCACAAAGATTTTTTTAAGGTTGCAACAAACCAGCACTTTTCAGTAGAGAAAGAAGCTGCAATTTTCTGCAACACAAGAAGGACTACTAATTTATATTCTTTCACTGTTTGAGCAAGTAAAAATATTTATACATGAACATGGCTCATTTTCAGCCTTACAAGTGAACCACTTCATAATCATATGACTAATTGTTTAGTTAACAAAACCGAGGACAAGTTCAGTGAATAGTGTCAGAACACATTGCCCATAACAAGGGACGTGATATTCAGCTGAATGGCTTTTTATATTTTCATTGCTTAGATTGACAGCAATGGATTTTAATTTTTATTCTCCTGTAGATAGAGGGTGGCATAATGATATGATTTTACGATTTCACTATGCTTGTCTTACCATGGCACAATATTTTTTGTTTTTTGATACCATAGTTCCAAAAGTACAAAGCAAAATGTTGGTGTAAAAAAACAGGACCAAAGAGCTTTATTTGTTTTTCCAGCTTTTCATATATGACTTTGGAAGCACTATTTTCTATTGCTAACGGTTCAGCTAAAATGAGGTTGTCCAACCTACACATTTGTCATCTGCTTGTTTAACAATTGAAAGTCTAGCACAACTGCCTCCAAGCCCATGGACCAGCTAGAGTGCCCATTCTATTACACAAATAAGACACTGCTTTGATGCTTGTGAGCACTATAACTGAATGCATAACCCTACACTGAAAAGCAAGGCAGGCTGCACTTACCAAAGTCAAAGTCCTGAACAGACTAAGCTAGAATCATTATTTGTTCTGTTTTTCACTTGTTTTTGAAGAATACACATTTAAGGATACTTAATTAAGTCTGTGCATTATGACCAGGCCAATGAGATTTTACCTTATTCTGATTCAAAGTAGAGTATATTCTTTTCTAAAAGCTTCGCTCTAATATTGCAAATAATATAACTATGACCACTGTTTCATGGTCATGATAGTATGCTTCCAAAACATGATCTTATTGAAATTTAAAGCACCCAATGATATCGCGAGCTTTCAGAACCAAACACTCTTAGAAATTTGATTATAAACTCAAAAATTAAGTAATGCTAGGCAATCACACTGCTTTATTGCTATATACATTAAGTACTACAACAATGCCCATAGAAACATAGACTAAATTTTAGTATCAAAGAAACAGAAAATAAAAATGGACACACATTACAGATGCATACAGCTCCAAAGTCGGCTATTTGTTTTTTCATTCCGTCATTTCTTCTCCCATGATGGAATCTGCAAACCACTTAGCCTGATTCTTTCCAAAGTGGGAAAATTCGACCAATCTGGAGCCTGGGAACAAAAATAACAAAACCAGAGGAAGTAGGCAACATCTGGAATGAGGAGAACAATTACTGTAAATCAAGAATATCAGAAAAGGGCTTCCTTCCAAACCAATGGCTGTCCCTGAGTCTGATCATTGCTTCCAGGAAAAAATCTGTGCTACGAAAATAAACAAGGCCGAAATAGTTGTCAAAATACCCGCCATATATGCCCTATATGGATCACCGGCTATGGCGAGTTGTGCATAAGAATAGCTAAAACAGAGGGTGACATTGAGTGCGAAGAACAGAACCTTCATGTACCCATTTGGAACGAGGAATATAATTAATGAGTTTGAGATCAGAAATATGATAGCATTACAAGCGAGGAACACCTGAAAAAGGCCAACTTCGAAAGCAATGGCTGTCCCTGCTTTGTGTTCACACGCTAATGTGCTATTGAACGGAGTCAGATAAGTGGGATCATTTTCTGTTTTATTGTATGTATGTGGGATGCTCCTTCGTGGAGGAAAAAAAGCGCTCATATGAACGGTTCCATTAGGACTACTCCCTACTTCAGTGGTATTGAAGCACTCACCATCATCTTGCCAAAGTCCACCAGGAGGGTTGAGTACCGCTTGATAGCTGACTGTTACAAGCAGTACTGCAACCACCAGAAGCATACTGCGCCTTTCTTCTGATAATTTCCTTATTTCACGTTTAAAATCCGTTTCCAAAAACTGAAAACAACTTGATTCTGGCAGCCTTTGGTACTTTTCATACCTATTAAATGTAGAAACAGATGAACCCGATTTAGCTCTAGCATGGCGTAGCATATCTCGAATCTCTCCGTTTCGAATCTCTCCGTTCTTTATTTGTGGCTGCCCTTGCAAGATATCCTGAATCTCTACTTGTGTCTGCCCTTGCAAGATATCCCGATTCTCTCCATTCTCTACTTGTGGCTGCACGATATCCCATGCTGTTTTACCTTTTAAATTCTTATGGTTTACATCAACAAAGTTGTAACCCCAAGCGAGTAAGTGCCTCACAGCCTGCGTAATGTAAATCAGTCATGTCCGTTTGGATACCGCTTATTTTGTTGAAAACTGAAAACTGAAAACACTGTAGTAAAATAATTTTTAAATGTGTGAATAGTGTTACCCATTTTTAGTGAAAGTTTTGTTGAAAAAAGAGGTTTGTGGGTTCTGTGAACAGTGCACAGGACCCACTGAACAGTGCAATTTTAGTGGAAATTTTGTTGTCAAAGAGGTACAGACAACATCCCACGTGATGGAGCGCTTCTCAATAATAAAAAAATAATAAAAAAATAAAAAGAAGAAGAAGAAGAGGAAAACGCAAACACACAACCACAAGCCGCAATCCAAACGCATACTCAAGTCTTGTCCTTACTTCTATCTTGATACAAATGGATAATAATTTTTTTAATATTACGCAGGTAATAGAACTGTACATAGACCGAGGGTGGCCACCACTCTCTAAAATTTTAAACATTTTAAAATATATTTTAAATTTTGGGAAAAAAAGAAGAAGAAAGAAATTTACTTAACCCAAAAAATGAGTTTTGGTTCAAAAAATAAAATGGTCATCTAGACTATTCATGGTTGGTTATTTTATGTGTTTTTTATTTATTCATGTTTTGCTAATACTTAGTAGATGTTTTCCTTTTGCTAATATAATACTTAGCAAATGTTATTGGAGAGAACTTGCCTCATATTGATTTTTTGATACTGCAATGTGTAACACAGTATTGCCTTCATCATCCTTCCAGTTCAGGACGGTTCTTTGATACAATTTGGCATTTTTATAAACAATTACTCCAAGCCATGTCACTAAGAATTTAAAAACCTCGAGCCTGTTATATTTGAGGGCAATATGCAAAGCAGTCTCGTTTCGCCCTGTCACATCTACAATAGAATCAGGACAGATCAATAAAAATTCTTCCAATAGATCATGGTGTTTACCACTTTGTACTATGTAATGCAAAGGAGTGAGACGCTCCCTTCCTTTGACATGAACAAGGTCCCCATCAATTTGTAGAAGTCGACGCACCAACTCAATATGTCCATTTTGTAGAGCAAGGTGAATAGGGCTAAACCCATTTTGATTTAGTTTCCGTGCAAATGAGGGCTTTAAACCCATCATCTCCATGGCAAATGGGATTCGCCCAGCAGATGCAGCTATGTGTAAAGGAGTATCAGCAAATGGTAGCTCATCGATGTGCTCCAAAAGTTTTACATCCTCTCTAATTAATTGGTAAAAGGCATTAATATCTCCATTTTCAGCAAACTGCTTCATCCTCTCATCCATTTTAAAGAAGGCTGATATATTAAGGCAGGGTTTTCTTGGTTTGAACTTGTTGATGTGTGGATGTGTGGCTTGAATTAGTAGGTGCTGCATACAAAAAAAAAAAAAAAAAAAAAAAAAAAAACCAATATTAGCACTTCAGCCTAATTACTTTTTTCCCATCAAGTTTGGGGTGAAGTTTCATTTTTCTAAACCTTAAGGAAATGGAATGTAATTAGCCCCTAAAATTTATTTTCCAAAAAGAAATAAATGTTCAATTGGAAAGCTCATATATGACTACAATTAAATATTTTCAATTTACAAGTCATTATAGAATAACATTTATTTATACATTAAAAAAAGTAGTCTGTACCATTTACAAAAGGAATTTTATCCATCATTGGTGTCATCTTTTAGATGTCTAAAATAGTCTAATAAAAAATAGGAATTTATCCTTCATTGGTCAATGCGTCATATGTCTAAAGTCTAAACTAGTTATATTAAAATGGAAGATATTAAGGTACTACAAGTTTTACTACATGAAACTTATAAACGAATATGGCAATGAACGTGATCGGTGAGTGGTCAACTACTTCATAATGGAATTTTGAATTATCTCTTTCTAATTGGTAACACATCAATTTGTGAGATGAATGTAGTAAAATTTGTAGTACTTGTAACATTTACTACTCAAAATTCATGGATTTAGAGTAAAAATATTAACACGACTATATGTCCTTTTGAAAATTTAACCATTGAATAACATATTTTTTTATATTCACTATAATACACATGCCAAATTTTGTGCTAATCTTGAAATTTAAACATTTTTCATTTCTCACATACAATAAAAATATATTAAGTGGAGATATAGTCTTAGGCTACAATCAAGTTTGTTCCCAATCTTGTCATTTTTTTAATCCACTAACATGCTTAGATCAACTTAAAGAGGCTAATATACCCATAAATGAAAATTTATTTGACCGTCAAAATGATGCAACATGCATGCTAAATATATGAGTGATGTTAAGGAAAATCATACTCCAATATATCTATAAATGAAAATTTATCACACCATCAAAATGTCATAACATGAATATTAAATATAGGACAAAGTTTGGCTAGTTGTAGGTAATGGTTACAATTCTCACTAAAAAAAATATTAATATGGCTACATGTTTGGAAAATCTAACTGTCGAATTGCATGTTCTTTATATTCTTAACACGCGTGTCAAATTTCGTGTCAATTGAATGTTATTTACTATTCGATCTATTAACTTGTTTTTTATGCATAATTTTAGATTACAAAAACTAGAAATTTAAACATATGCTATGACATAGCTATTAATTTTTAATTTTCTGGAAATTTTTTAAGCATGGAGGATATAAGAAAAAAATATAATCTAATAATAGATTTGTCAAAATTTACATTCAATAAAAAAATATTGAGTGAAGGGATTAAGATCTGATGCAATAGCTCTCAATGGCTGAGATTGAGAGTTGAAAAGAGCAATTTTCAATCTCAATTATTAAATAAATAAAGTGCGAAAAAGTAAAAAACTGAAAGTTGTAAAAACAATTTATGAGTAAGGAAGGGGTAATTGCATTGGGTGCAATACACTAGCAATCGCACCCGATCCAAATCCTTGAGTGAAGTACTGACATTGTAGCCATTGACTATAACTAAGTTTTTAACCAAACTTTATACTAAAATATATGAAAGATATTATGGGTATTTATTAATTTTACAAGAGATCTAACAAATAATGTGTCAACTTTTTAATCACGAAGCAAAATAGTAAGAAGGAATTTATCTAATCTAATATGGAAAATGCTAAAACTACAAACATTTTTACAAAAACTTTTATATATAGTTAATGTGGTGAATGATTATTGGTAAGTGAAAACAATGCCGACTCTACCATATAAGCAATTGATGCGGTCGCCTAAGGCCCTAAGTAGATAAAAAGGCCCCCAAATTTTAACCAATATGATTATTTCCTTAATTAATTAAGCCCAAGTATTAGCCAACAAATAATATAATATTTTTTTTTTCAAATGAAAAACAAAGAAAAAAGAGAGAGAAATGTTACACCCACAACATTTTTACAACAAATTCTAAGTAGCAAGCTATTACAGGTTGTAAGTAATGACAAAAAAATAATTTCAATCATAGGTTCAAATTAGAACTAGTAATAATTTAACACCTAAGATTTGTTGTGAAAAATATTGTGAAAGTAGCACTTTTCAAAAAGTAAAAAAGAGAGCAATACACACAAAAAATTCACAACATTTTTTACAATTGTTGAGTTGGCAACCTTTTACTGGTTCTCACCTAGGTCTACCACTAACATGATTCTCTTACTTATCACAATCAATCTACCACATCAATAGGTGTGAAATGTTTTGTCAAATTTTTTGTGTTTTTAGAATTTCTATAAAAAAAAAGTTACATGGTTCATGTTAATTAGTAATAATTTTGCATCTAAAAAAAGATAATAGAATTTAAATAATATTTTATTTTTTAAAAGTTATATTTAAATATATAAAGGCCTTAATTTCAGTTTTCACCTTAGGCACCCAAATGCATTAAGTCGTCCCTGAGTGAAAAAGTGATGTTGGTGATAGGCCCAAATGAGAACCAATAAAAATTTACAATATCAATAATTTGTAAAAATGTTGTAAAATAGTTTGTAGTATTACTCATCTAATATTGATATGTCATCCATTATATTCATTGTCATTTCAATTTTTAAGTATTTTGTATTCAAATTTGTAATAGTTTAATATTTTCCGACAAACTTAAATGTAAAGAAAAAAATCCAAAAAAATAAAAAAAAATCACTTTTAGTGATGATTTTATAAAAAATAATAATAATAATTGATGATTGGTAGTAAGATGCCAGTTGTGATGGGTAATACTTGTTGCACATATGTTCTTACCCACAATTTTACACACATCTCATTTTTTAAGTGAAACTGTGACTTAAAATCACGATTTTCAATTTGTGTAAAATTGTGCATAACAATTCATCTATAATAAACACAACTCTGACAATAAAAAAATATAAAGAAGAAGAAAAATGCCACAGAAATTTCACCTCAGGTGCTTGTAGTTCGCTTCCTCCTTCCCCTTCTTCTTCTTCTTCTTTTTCTTTCAATTTGTCTACCTTAAAAGGGTTCTGCGAGAAGTGAGAAAACTTTGGCCTTTCTCATTGATTTATACAAGCCATGTGCTCTATCTACTAGTCTCACCTTTATGTTTTTCTAAATTTTTTATTTTAACTTCGTGATTTATACAAGCCATGTGCTATCCATGAGGCCAACCACTCTTCTATCACTCTTTTAATCCTAGCAAACATTTTCTTTTCTTCTTTTATTTTTTTTATTTTTTTATTTTTTTTTTTGTTAATCCTTTTTAAAATAACCTTATCTTTACTCACTTTTTCTTTAAAGTCCATATCCCCGGTTACTATTTACTCATAGAAGATTCAAGCCTATCTAGTCTTCTATCTACACCTGCTTTGTAGAAATTTTATAGCTTTTAGATTATAGTGAGATTTCGAAAGGACAAATGTTCTATCTTTTCACTCAAAAAAGAAAAATAAAAAAGAAAGGACATATGTTAGTATGAACTATTGATTTTTTAAAATTCTAGCCTTCTTAGCTGTAACGTGCAAAAAAAGTTTACATAGCTAAGAAGTTTTATGATTCATCACAATAATTGGCTAAGATGATATAGGCCATTCGTAAGTTCTTCATGTTTGAAACATGGATTATGAAATAGCTGAGGTAATTCTTGCATTACAATGGAATTTGTGTAATGTGTATTACATTATTTAAATAGTTTATTTGTATCTTTCGTTGGTGGATTTTCCAGAAGGATTCTCCAACTGGTTTAGCGATTTGGGGCTGTCAATTTTCCAGAAGGATGCTTCATGCTAAGAACCAAGTTATTATTTTTACCGAAATTTCTTTCTTTTTTAAATTATTTTTTTAGAACATTTTAGTGTTTCTAATTTCTATGCATGTTGGTGTATATAGCTATGAAAGTGGAATATTTTTTTATAAAATAAGAAATAACCATTATATCAATATTTTCCTTAATATCCTTCATTTTTTTTTTTTTTTTTTGTGGTAATTCTAAAAAACTGATTTTTATTCTCATTAAATAACCATCTAAATTTACCTACCTTAGGAGTTAAAAACTCTTTCACAAATTAGAAAACTTCAATTTAATTATATTGTTGAAATATTAATTTAATTTAAATGTAATTATTTTTTATCAAGTCTTACAGCGCACGGACTTAAGGCACATAATACTAAATATTACTAAATAAGCCACATGACACATTAACAAAGTCATATATAAGTAAAATTATGCATAAATTATCTCCTCAATTACCACATAATAGAGAATTAGTTTGAAGGAATCTCCTCTAACTCATTACATATAAGTCATTTAACCATCTACATGTACTATTAATTTAAGAAGTCACATGACTGATAACCCAATTAATAGATCATGGTTTTAGCAACCTAATTCCTATCTAGCACCTTCTTCGAAAATGTTTCATAATGATGACTAACTCAAACATACTAATAATATTACGAGCTTTGCATAATGACCTTGATTGAATGAAAGGCCAAGACTTTGGGGCCATTTTGGTGCTTTCTCAACTTGAAATATGTGCTTTCTTGGGAAGTGCTTCATAGTGAACAATGAACATTCATCCATATTACTGGCATTTTGAACTTTACATTATTTAAGAACACTTAGATCACGACAGTCAAAACTTAACCACCATCCAAATTTTTTTAATACTAATATTTAAATTTAAAAAAAAAAAAGTTTGAAGAAGATAATTCATTTTCTTTCAATCAATAAAGAATTTCATTAAGGAATGAAAAAAGATTGAAAGGCCTAGCATATATGCTTTCACCAAAGAGATAAAACTGCTAAGAATACATGAGATAAGGATAGGCCATTAGGCCTCCAAGGTGAAACCATATTGGCCCAACATGATCATGAGGAAATTTCGTGTGTCTTTCCGAAGTGGATTGTAAAAATGAAGTGGGATCCATAATTCATCCCTCAGGCTCAAAATGCATCAAACAAAATAGGATTCAGATCCTCAAACCATCAAAAAGTTTTTGCATTAGTTAAGACGCACAAACCATCAACAAGCAAAAAGTTACATCCATTAACAAGATACGTTCTGGAGAAACCTCCATTTTTGCATTAGTTAAGACTTAAGAAACCTAGACCAAGACTTGGCATCCATATCATCTCCCAATACCATGAAAATCTTTTTCTAATTTAGTAATATAAAATAAAAAGGTGGAAGAAGATAATTCATATTCTTTTGATGAATATATACTTTACCGTCAATGGTGCTTTCCAGTGTCATATCTATTACTTTCTTCGAAAAAGCTTAGTGACAACTAGCCAGCCCATACTAATTGCATTATGAGCTTTGCATTATTTAATAAGATCTAAACTCAAAATGATGCTGCCAAAGTTGTTGGCGTCAATGGTGCTTTCCTAATCACCATCCAGTATGTTCTTAAAAAATGACCTCGATTCAACAAAGGGTCAAAGACTTGCATCAATTGTGCTTTCCCAACTCGTAAGTGCCTTCTTGGAAAGTGTTTCATACTCGTAAGTTTGTAGCTATAGTTTTTTTCACTATAAACTTTGCATTATTTAAGAAAAGCTAGACTATGACAGTCAACAACTTTACATCCATGGTGTCTTTCCACTCACCACACCATGTGATTTTTTTTAATACTAATATTAAAAAAAGAAAATGTTAAAGTTAAGACCCCTAGAAAATTCAGTTTGTTTAACTTAATATATTAGCCAAGTTGTTACTTAGGTTAATTATTCAGATTTAGGTTAAACATACATCAATCATATCGTGAATAGAGGAAAAGTAAAGAATACAACGATATGATAACCTAGGAAAACTAATAAAACTGTCTTCAAGGTAAAAAACCAAGGGGGGATTTAACCTACACAATCCACAAGGCAACCATTTACTAATAGAATGAAAGTTTTTACAATAGATTTAACCCTAAATTTAATGCTACCTCTTGTAGTACTTACTCACATGACCACACGTAGCTCTGAATCTACGAACTCTTCTATTATGAATCCACAGACTCTTCTATTACAAATTCACAGACTCTAACATACAACAATTTAGTTCCTAAACAGGTTAACTTTCTCGTTTTCAAAATAGTTAGCTAATTTAATTTTAATTTTTTCAATAGATTCTTATTGTAGAATAGTAGAAATTTTTTGGCTAAATCCTAAATGAACGCGAATACTCTCAATTGTTTTAATAAATTAATAATGCAAAGTGTGTACCAACATTATCGAGTTAATAAATTTCGGACACTTATTCATTTCTAGTTTTGTTTTTCCCCGATCTAATATATTTAAGTTTTCCTTTCTATCTCTCAAGTCATCATTCATGAAGTAAAAAAGTTACATCCAATACTAAAATAATGGCGCTTTCCCAGATTCTATCTTGTGCTTTCTCCGAAAGTCTTTGCATTATTATAAAAAGGTAGAAGAAGATCATTCATTTTCTTTGATGAATAAATACTTTTTAATTAATCAACTCTTATGATTGCTTTCTTTCTCAAGTTTTGCAATTAGGTCCTACTCAAGAAGACCTAAAGTCAAGGGCCAATGGTGCTTATTTTCAAATTGCGTATCTATTAGTACTTTCTCGGAACATGCTATAATTGATGACAAGTCCATACTAATGGTATTATGAGCTTTTCATTATTTAACTAAACCTATAAACTCAAAAAAACTCGCCCAAAATCTTTGGCGTAAATGGTGCTTTTCCTAATCCCTATCTAGCACCTTCTTAGAAAATGTTTCATAATGATGACTAGCTCTCATATTCTAATAATATTATGAGCTTTGCATTATTTAAATGACTTGGATTCAACAAAGGCCAAAGACTTGGTGCCATATTTGTGCTTTCTCAACTTGTAAGTGCTTTCTTGAAAAGTGCTTCATAGTGAACAATAAACACTAATCCATATCTCTGGCATTATGAACTTTGCATTATTTAAAATCTAAAAAGAGTTAGTTATTTAAAAAAAAAAAATTCTTATTTTAGAATTGTAGAAATCTTTTTGGCTAAATCTTAAATGAATGTGAATGCTATCAATTGTTTTAATAAATTAATAGTGCAAAGTGTGTTCCCTTTAAAGCTATCTTCCAACTATCACCAAACATCAATAGACATGAATACTAAGTTCAAACATTATTGAGTCAATGTTTACCAAAAAAAAAAAACATTATTGAGTCAATATATTTCGGACAGTTTTTCATTTCTAGTTTTGTTTTTCCTAGATCTAATATCTTTAAGTTTTCACCTCTATCTCTCAATTCCCATGTTATTTGTAGATTCTATATTGTGCTTTCTTCTAAAGTCTTCGCATGGTTGAAGAAGACGTAAACTAAGACTTAGCAACCAAGGCGTCTTAATTTCCACCCGCTATCATGAAAATATTTTTATATTTTACTAATATAAAATAAAGAGGTAGAAGAAGATCATTCATTTTCTATGATTAATAAATACTTTTAATTAATCAACTCTTATGATTTGTCTTCTTTCTCATCCTTTTTCAATTAGGTCCTACTTAAGAAGACCTAAAGTCAAGGGTCGTTGGAGCTTTTTGTTTTTAGTAAGGGTGTTCATGTGAACACCTGACAAACACATAACGCGGCCCCATATTTTTACTAATATAAAATGAAAAGGTTGATTTGTCTTCTTTCTCAAGCCCATACCGAATAATGGTATTTATTCAACACGTTCTTTGAAATTTTTTCATAATGATGACTAGTTCAAATATATTAATAGTATTATGAGCTTTGCATTATTTAGGAAGACCTAGACCACACAGGGGCGACGTAGGCCAGGGGGTTTAAATGAACCCACCTGGCCAAAAAATCTTTTTTATATCCAAATTTTCAAAGGTATTTTTGTTTTGACCCCCTAAAATAAGCTTAACTATGATAATTTTAATGCTACTTTCATAATATTTTTACAATAATTTTAAAATAAATGTTAAGTGGCAAGTTGTACTTGATTTTATCTAGACCTACAACTGACATTATTTTATTTTTATTTTTTGGCTAATACATCACTTTTTTTACCTACCTTTAATAAATTGCTATTTAGATTTTGTTGTGAAATTTTTATAAAAGCGTTGTGTATGTAACACTACTTTTAAAATACTTAATTTTATAAGAAAAAAAAAATGTTTCAAAGTTTTGCTCATTCTTAAAAAATAAATAAACCTTCTCTCCAGGACTCTCGGTTACTTTGCCATTGATAGTAGAAATGAAGCTTTTTTTCCCTAAATTTTTCTTCTTCATCACAAAAAAAAAAAAAAAAAAAAAAAAATTACACCACCGTTACAACCAACATATTTGTATCTGTATACGTGATTCTTTCCTCATTCTCTTTGTCTCTCTTTCTCCCTTCTATGATTTCTTAGCCTTTCTCTTTGTTTGATCAAGTAGTTTGATAAATGCTCTATTGATTTCCAATTCCAAGATATCTTTTAGTGCTTGCTCCAATTTTAAGAGGGTGACCACATGTATGGTTTAAAATCCATACACTTAAAAAGCAAAAACTTATATTAGTTAATGTTTTTTTTTTTCTTAGCTTCACATTTGCTCCTAGTCCTACTCTTAGGTGTGTTACTATTTTTGTTTATCTTGTATTATTATTTAATTTTTATTACATATAAATACAATAAGTTATTATTAATTTGACCCCAAAAAAAAATGTATGATTAGTTATTTAATTATATTTTTTTTACTCAATGGTTGTTGTTTTACTAATCTTTAAACTATTAATAAGTTTTTTAAACTATTGTACAATATAGTTGTATTGTATACTAAATTGTAGTTAGAATACTATTTTAGATTATTTTCTATACTATCCAAGTTGTATATATAAGAAAATAAAATTAATAATTTTATTTTTTACTCACCTGAACAAAGTCCTAAGTCCACCATTGCTGACTCTCCCTAAAAAAAAATCCTGGAGTCGCCACTAAGACCACGAAAGTAAAAAACTCACAGGTCTTTTCACATTCCTAATAATAATATTTAAAAAAAAAAAAAGGTTTCAAGAAGATAATTTCTTTTCTTCCATTCAATAAAGAATTTCATTAAGGAATGGAAAACGATTCAAAGGCCTAGCCTATATGCTTTCACCAGAGAAAAAACTACTATGAATATATGAGATAATAAGGATAGGCCTCCAAGAAGAAACCATATTGGCCCAACTGGACCATGCGGAAATTTCGTGTGTCTTTCCAAAGTGGAATGTAAAAATAATGTGAGATCTGTTTAGTTTAAAACCATTGGCCCAAAATTCATCCCTCATACTCAAAATGCATAATATATATATATATATAGAGAGAGAGAGAGAGAGAGAGAGAGAGAGAGAGAGAGAGAGAGAGAGAGAGTAAAGGGTTAGAACTTAGAACAAAATCCAACAATATAAAGACTAATAAATTGCAATATATTATTATTGTATTGAGCAATAAAACATAAATTTCAAAACAATTAATTTCAGTTTAATCATATATTTGAATTTAATTGATAGAAAATTTAAATATACTTTATACTCTTATGATAATGTAACTAAATTGTACCTAATCAAGTAAAGAAGTTAATTGCCAACCACATGAACCCACAACAGCTTAAAACTGTAATTATTTATGTAAAAAAAAAATTATAGTTATTTTTTCTAAAATTTATGTGAAAAAAAAAAACTTATTAGAATTCTAGTATTCTTGTCTGAGTTTAATTACTTTGACAACAATTGAAAGCAAAACAATTGTGTGCTTAAGTTAGTGGAAATAATTATATATTTGTCAATTATTTTAAGAAAGCCTTGTTGGAGTAAGAGCTTGGAGGGCTTAGGTACATCGGGTAGATTAGGCTTAGAGGGTCTCTTGCTAACCCATGTATCCCAACTGATTGTCTAGTGGATCGATTACCGCTTGGAAGGCGGCGGAGAGGTTTTTCGCCGAGTTCTTCGGTTTCCTCTTCGATAACACATCGGCGTGTTATCTTGTGTTTGCATTCTTCTTCCCTACTCTTTTAGCTTTCATATTACTGCTGTGATATATTGATTATGGCTTAGAGTAGTTTATTTGTTCATCCACTCGCTTTTACTCTATTCCGCACTTAGTATAAGTTAGAGTAAAATCTATCGAGCCGTATTTTTTTATCTTGGGGTCTAAACAGTTCTTGTGTTTTTCACACATTTTAGAGCATTCAAAAACTTTTGAGGAACCACCAATCCCAAACTCTCACTAGCATCAAGGGGACTAAAGGCTATGCTGCACCAAAGTGGTTCAGGAACACACACCCGCCACAATAAAGGTGGATGTTTATAGTTTTGGAGTCATGTTGTTGGAGATCACTTGCTGCAGGAGATGTGTGGAAATTGAGATGGAGAGGGCATAAATTTTAATGGAATAGGGCTTATGAATGTTACTGTGTAAAGGTAAAGTGGAAAGATTGGTGGAAAATGATGAGGAGGCTCCTAGTGATTTAAAGTGGGTGAAGAAATTACTGATGGTGGCAATTTGGTGTATCCAGGATGTGCCATCATCAAGGCCTTCGATGAGGGAAGTCACTCATATGCTGGAAGGCATTCTTGACATTTCTACACCCCCATGTCCTTTCCTCTACAGTTCAACATCTGAACCTGATTTTCAGTCATCCTAGGTGGGATTTTCAGTCATCTTAAGTTTGTTGTGGCTGAATATTGTGCTCTAGGTGAGACTAGCTTGGAGCAACTTTGGTTACGTTGGCTTTTTCAGGATTTGGGGTCCATCTTGCTTCTACTTCTCCTGTATACTATGACAACAAAAGTTCCATTCAAATTTTCCATAACAATGCCATCCACTAATGGCCAAGCATAACGATATTGATTGTGATCTTTATCATCGTCTCCTCCAGGGCTCCCTCCAACTCTACTTTGTTCCATCTCATGATCAACCTACAGACATTTGCACAAAGTCACACCCTCGTTGTCATTTCCATGACCTCGTATCCAAACTGAAATTGTTCTCTCATCTTCGACCTTAACATTGAGAAGTATCAGCCCCAAGCTCATTCTTGGGCCTACTGTACTGCTACAAATTCCTTGGTACTCATGTACTGCACTGCGCCACCTATGTAGTTGTATTGTACTACTAGTAGTACTCTTAAGTTGATTGACCTATATATAATACTGTTCATTAAGCAATGTACTCAGTTTCTACTTATACAATCCTCCAATTTCTTAAAGCCTATACTTGGGCTTAATTGCTATCAATTTGCTAGTTGAAGTACTAGGAGAGAAAGACATTGTACTGCAAAGTGATGCTTGACGGGGAGTTTCATATGAAAAGGGAAAAAACTAATGTTAGGCTGTATATTCCAACAGATAAGACGCACAAAGATTGCTGAAAGGTTGCAAAAAACCAGCCATTTTCAGTAGAGAAAGAAGCTTTAATACATGTGATTCACTTGTTAGGAACATATGTCACTACTTTATGTAATTGGCTAATCCTTTGACAAAACGCACTTTACTTGTATTTGGGTAGATCTAGGATGTGTTTAATACTTCAAGAAACTTTTTTTCTAGATCAAGTGTTGAAGCCATGCAAGTCTGTCTAAGATTTAAGCTGAAAAGTGCCTGTCATTAAAGCTCGACAGCTAGCATCTATTGAGCTTAAGAAGCTGTTCCAGCCCCGTGGCTCAACAGCTGCTCGACAGCTTCTCGACAGATGGCTATCTATCGAGGTTTAAGAAAAACAGATTTTCAATTCTGTTTTGACTCCAATCCGTGTTTGTATGTTTGGGCTTTCTTTTCTCACAAAGTGTTCACAAGTTGCACAAGTGTTGAGCAAAGTTTGTTCAAGCAAATTGTGACCGGAGACAGAGTTTGCCCTAGTTCATCTCTCTTGTGAAGAAGTTGCTGTGTTTGTGCATCGTAGGGTTTTGTAACCAAGCATCTTCTTGATCTTCATCGTGGATGAACTGAAGAACTTTGCAGCCAACAACCTTCTCTAGTTGGTGATTGAAGTCATGTACTGGGATCCGCGCAATTGGTTAGTCACGTACTGGGAACCGTGCATCGAAAGGAGAAATTGTCACTACAGAACAAGTCCAATTGGGTATTGGGGTAAGGGTTCAACTGTAGGTTGGTATAAGGTACTGGGATTCCTTTACTTGTAACCGCTTGTTGTGATAATAGTGGAATTTCGGGAGTGGTGACCTTAAAATCACCAGGTGGGGTTTTTGCCGTGTTGGTTTTCCCCATTCGTAAACAAATCACCCGTGTCAAATTTAATTTCCGCTGCACTTAGTTTAATTGGTGATTTGTTTGTGCTTCCACGCGCTTTGCATGTTAATTTGATTAATTAATAAACTTGGCTAATTAATCAATTAATTCATCACAAGAGGTCAATACGTTTTTGGCCTATCAAATACAAATATTTATACATGAACATGGCTCATTTTCAGCCTTACAAGTGAATCACTTCATAATCATACGACTAATTCTTTAGTTAACAAAACTAATGACAGGTTCAGTGAACAGTGTTAGAACACATTTAACCATAACAAGGGAAGTTATATTCAGCTGAATGGCTTTTTATGTTTCCATTGCTTAGATTGACAGCAATGGATTTTCATTCTTATTCCCCTATAGAATTAGATAGAGGATGGCATAATGATATGATTTTACATTTTCACTAAGCTTGTCTTACCATGGCACAATATTTCTTGTTTTTTGATACCATAGTTCGAAAAGTACAAAACAAAATGTTTGGGGAAAAAAAGGACCAAAGAGTGTTATTTGTTTTTCCAGCTATTCATATAAGACTTGGAAGAACTATTTGACACCTGCTTCTTTAACAATTGAAGGTCCAGCACAACTGCCTCCATGCCCATGGACCAGCTAGAGTTCCCATTCCATTACACAAATAAGACACTACTTTGATGCTTGTGAGTACTACAACTGAATGCATACCCCTACAGTGAATAGCAAGGCAGGCTGCACTTAACAAAGTCAAAGTCCTGAACAGACCAAGCTAGAATCATTATTTGTTCTTTTTTTCACTTGTTTTGAAGAATAGCCATTTATGGATACTTAATTAAGTCTGTGCATTATGACCGGGCCAATGGGGTTTTTACCTTATTCTGATTCAAAGTAGAGTTTATTCTTTTCTAAAAGCTTCACTCTAACATTGCAAACAATGTAAGTATGACCACTGTTTCATCTTCATGATATTATGATCTTTTTGAAATTTAAAGCACCCAATAATATCCGGAGCTTTTAGAACCAAATACTCTTGACATATAAGGTATGGTAGAAATTTGATTATAAATTCAAAAATTAAGTAATGTTATGCAACCACACTGCTTTATTGCAATATAAATTAAGTAGTTCAACTATGCCCATAGAAACATAGACTAAATTTTAATATCAAAGAAAAAAAAAATTGACCCACATAACAGATGCATACAGCTCCAAGGTCGGCAATTTTTTTTCCCGTCAATTCTTCTCCCATGATTGAATCCTCAAACCACTTAGCCTAACTCTTTCCAAAGAGGGAAAATTCGCTGGTAAAATTTCAAAAATCAAGGGCAAAAGAAAAACTGAAATAATTGACCAATTTGGAGCCTGATTGAAGAAAAATAACAAAACCAGAGGAAGTAGGAAACTTCTTCTTGAACAACCTTAGGCTCTAAAGGAAGAATTGCCTTAGGTATTTCCTCACTAATTTTCTCAGAACCGGAATCTGATGCTTCATCAATAACAACATTGATAGTTTCCATTACCTTCTTGGTTCTTTTGTTGTACACCCGATAAGCTTTGCTTGTGGAGGAGTATCCCAAAAATATTCCTTCATCGCTTCGGGAGTCAAACTTTCCCACATTCTCTCTATCCTTAAGGATGAAACAAGTACTTCCAAAGATTCTAAAATACTTCACATTTGGCTTTCTTCCCTTCCACAATTCATAGGGAGTCTTCTTTGTACCGGGTCTGAAATACACCCTATTAACCGAATGACATGCGGTGTTGACTGCTTCTCCCCATAAATTTCTGGCCACATCTTTATTGTGTAACATGGCTCTAGCCATCTCTTGAATGACTCTGTTCTTTCTTTCTACTACACCATTTTGCTGAGGAGTAATAAGAGCAGAGAATTCTTGAGATATACTAGATCTAGTGCAGAAAGATTCCATGTATGAGTTCTCGAATTCTTTACCATGATCACTACGAATTTGATCAATCTTCATGTTCTTCTCATTCTGCAGTCTTGTACACAAAGCTTCAATATGCTCAAGAGCATCTAACTTGGATCTTAGAAGAATGACTCAAGTGCACCTGGTGAAATCATCTACTACAACCATGATGTATCTCTTTCCTCCAATAGATTCGGTTCTAGTTGGACCCATGAGATCAAAATGTAGTAGCTCCAAAGGTCTAGAGGTAGCTGATGTCTGAGTGCCTGGATGTTTTGCTTTCATCTGTTTCCTAAGCTGACATGGTCCACACACAACATTGCTAACCCTGCTGAGCTTTGGTATTCCCAACACTGATTCATGCTTAGATACAATTGACAGATGTTTGTAGCTAGCATGTCCCATCCTTTGATGCCATAAGTCTTCATTTGGCAAACAAATACTATTGCACACAATATCAGCATCAGGTACCAATCCATAGTAGTTATCCAGAGTGCGGATTCCGCTTATGAGTTTCTTTTCAAACTCATTCAAAACAAGACATTTCCCTTTTGAGAACAGCACCATGAAGTCTTGATCACATATCTGACTTATGTTCAACAAGTTCACTCTCAGACCTTCTACATACAACACATTTGTAATGTCTGGCAATCCAAGTAGAGAGATGGTTCCCTTCCCTTTTATTTGTGATTTGCTCCCATCACCGAAGGTGACATTTCCACCTTTCTTAGACTCGAAAACCTTAAAGAGAGAATGGTCTCCAGTCATGTGTCTTGAGCATCCACTGTCAAGGTACCACAAACATGTGTCCATTACTTTAAACGCAGACTTCATCATAAAACACACTTCATGCTTGCTTGACAAATCAGTAGGAATGGTTTTCTCTCTCATCTGCCATTTATGTACAACACCTTTAATTTTTACCCTTCTTAGATGAACTCCTTTGCATATTTTCATTTTCAGATAGTCTAGTTTCTTCCTTGTCACATTAAGACCTTTTTCAACAATCTTCAAGATAGCTTTCAAATAACTTTTAGACTTACATTTTCTGAAACACTCAATCAAATAGAGATTAGAAAAGCAAGATGTATTTGAAATAAAAGATCTTTTCATGCCGCTTGTAGCCATGACAACAGGGGTCAATGGATCACACAACAAAGATTAACCCTAATCAGAGTGTGCCCGGTCTGATACCATTTGATAGGCCAAAAATGTATTGACCCCTTTTGACAAATTAATTAATTAATTACCCAAGTGAATTAATTAAGTCAATTTAACATGCAATAGCGTGGTAGCACAAACAAATCACTAACTAAGTTAAATGCAACGAAAAATAAATTTGACACAGGAGATTTAATTACGAATGGGGAAAACCACTGAGGCAAAATCCCATCGGGTGAATTTAAGGTCACCACTCCCAAGAATCCACTATTATTAAAACAAGCGGTTACAAGTAAAAGGAATCTTAGTACCTAATACCAACCTACAATTGAACTCTTACCCCAATACCCAATTAGACTTGTATTGTAGCGACAATCTCTCCTTTCAATGCACGGCTCCCAGTACAGGACTAACCAATGATGCACAGATCCCAGTACGTGACTAACACACCAACTTAAGGAAGATGTTGGCTGCAAAGTTCTTCAATTCATCCAACAATGAAGATCAGGAAGTTCCTTGGTTACAAAACCCTTGGCGCAAAAACGCAGTAGCTTCTACAAAGAATATGATGAACTAGGGCAAGAATGTCTTCGGTCACAATATGTGTTGTAACAACAATTGCATCACTTGTGACGGCCTTTAAAATAATCCTTATATATGTTTAGGGTTGTGAGAAAAGAAACCCTACACAAATACTCATGGATATGCGTGAAATCAGATCTGAAAATTCTAATTTCATAATTCTCGACAGATACAGCTTCTGTCGAGCTTCAACATTAAACCTCGATAGAAAGGATTCTATTGAGACATCTGTCGAGCTTTAATGAACAACACTTCTTCACTTGTTTCTTGGTCAGACTTGGATGGCTTCAATACTAAACTTGAACACTTGTTTCTTGAAGTACTAAACCCATCCTAAATCTACCCAATTACAAGTAAAGTGCTTTTTGTCAAAGGATTGACCAATTTACATCACATATGTCTCTAACAATTCTACATATGTCCTAACAAGCATTTCATCCAGCTTTGCACGGGAAGTCCTCTCTAACTGAGCTCGAACTTGGAACAATTCTGCTTCAAGCTTCTTGGTTCTTTCAGCCAAGAAGTTGTTCTCGAACCTCAGTGCTCCAATGGTTTGATTGACTTCATCAACCTTTGTGGATAGCTCCTCTCGTTCCAGCTCAACTTCACTAAGCTTCTTAGTAGACAGCATATACAACTTCTTATACTTTTCAGATACCTTGTATAACTTTGCATAGGTTGTATGGATGTCATCCTGTTCATCCATCTTCTCGAACTTGGATTCCACCAAGTCCTCTTCTTCATCCACTACTTCTACGATCCCCTCGGTAGAATCCACTGTGGTAGTGAAAGCACTCGAGATTCCCTCGTCATCACTGTCATTTAACTCAGTGTCAGGCTCGGTATCACTCAAGGTAGCAGCAAGAGCCTTGCTTTTCCCAATCGACTTGAGATATGTTGGACATTCTTGTTTCATGTGTCCAAAACCTTGACATTCGAAGCACTTTGTTCCAAAGGGAATAGTATACTGACCGCCATCCTTAGCATCCTTCTTCCCTCTGCCTTGACTTTTGAATGGAGAAGAACTGGATTGCTTACGGTCCTTGTCAAAACCTTTCACATTAGCATTCTTCATGAACTTCTTGAACTGCCTAGTGATGTAGGACTCTATCTTGGAATCTTCATCATCTAAAGACTCATCAGTCTTATTACTTTTGGCCTTCAGTGCCATATTCTTACTTTTGATTCCTTTTCCAAGTCTAGTCAAACCCAATTCATAGGTTTGCAAGTTGCTAATCAGCTTCGTCAAAGGAATGGTGTTAATGTCCTTTGATTCTTTAATTGCTGTTATCTTGGCATGAAATCTCTCAGGGAGAGATCTGAGCACCTTTCTCACAATCTTGAGCTCGGGAATATGATCACCAAGATTGAATGCTGAGTTCACTATGTCCTTCAGCTTGGCATAGAACTCATCAAACGTCTCATCCTCCTCCATCATTATCTCCTCAAAGCTAGTTATAGGCCATATATGTATATATAAAACAAAAAACCCACTTAACATTCATGATAGTAGGAATTAATATTAGAAATAACTTCTTCAAAAGCTCTGACCGATCAATTCCAAAGAAAATAGTAGTCTATATACAATTAACCATTCTCATATAATGTCAAGAAAAAGTTGAATTATATAAATGGAAATATCATAACTTGCTTTTAGTGGTCAAATACGTTTTAAAGACAATCACGACAAAACGTTTTCATTAGGAAATGACAATGTATTTGGTAAGGAAATATTGCCATATACATTGAGCCACTAAATGTTCATTTAATTGAGAATATTTATAGCCATTCAAATACTAATAGTATATATATACAAAATAACTTACAAATTATTGCAAACATAAAGGCTTTGAAATTGGTAAAAAGAAAACTGATTTCATCTATTCACTTAAATAATAAATTTTAATAATTTATATAAAAATATTCCAACATATATTAATAGCCAAATCTTAGAAAAAATCTAATTAGATTTTAATTGGATTCTTAATGTTGCATCACGTATCCCATTTAATTTTTAATTTTGTGCCAAGTGAATTATTAAGTGTAAAAATCGAAGAGTCCAAATCCAATTAGATTCTAAATTAGATTTCAATTTAAGTCTAATTTTCTGTCATATGTCCATCTAAGTTTTTAATTTTTGTGGCAAATGAATTATTGGGTGCAAAAATCAAAGATTCTAAACCAATTAAATTCTAAATTATATATATATATAATGGGAAATCATTAAATATTTTAAAAATGTATGGTTTAAGAAAATGTAAGCTAAAACCATGTATAATTTGAACTTCTTCTAAAAAAATGACGATATAATGGTGCTTTCACATATCCTATCTTGTGCTTTCTTTGAAATTCTAAGCATTTTTGAAGAAGACCTAAAGTCAAGGGTCTTGACATCCAAGGCATCTTTCCACCCACCACCATGAAAATCATTTTACATTTTATATAAGGCCTTACTCAAGAAGACCTAAATTCAAGGGGGCTTTTTGTTTTAAGTCTTTTAGGTAAGTGTGTTCATGTGAACACCGGACTAACACATAGCTGCTTTTTGTGCTTTCTCAAACTTTGATGATAGTTAGGTCAAATCCTCCCGAAGTTTTTTACCTTGAAACTGGATAGTTTCATTGGTTTTCCTAGGTAATCATATAGTTTGTCTTCTTTACTTTTCTGCACTTAGTGATATAATTGTATGTGTTTAACCTAAATCTGTATAATAAACCTAAGTAACTACTTGGCTAATTAATTAGGTTAAACAATTTGGTTTAAGGAGTCTAAATAAACAAACACCCTTTATAAACTGTTCCAAAAGCACCTCTACCCAATATTTGCTTGAAGCCCCTAGTTGTTTCTTTGAGTTCTTTATATGTATAGTTTCTCACATTTGTTGCAAGTGTTCTATCAATATTCCATGCCAATTTCATCTTTTTATAGTATAAGTAGTAAACAGCCATAGAACTAATTAAGAAGAAAAAGACTATTAGAAATACAGAGCTACCAAGGAGTAGTGCCAAGATAACTACCACAGACTGGTCTTTCTTATCTGAACCATGATTTTTAGGTAACTTGATGAGAGCTCTTCTAGTAATATTTGGGCTTTGTCTTCCATTGGACAGAGGATACTTTTTCTTCCAACATAAATTACCTTTTTCCTCATAAATAGCCACAACACACAAGCAATTGTCGAGGCATAGCTGTCTACAGCTTGCCTCATTGACCTGAGGTCCTTCAACTAGTTTATATGAAGTGAATGGAAAGTCCACGTTTTTAAGCTTTACAAAATCTACAAGCTCTTTATTTTTTTCCCAACCCTTGTGGCAGCTAGGCAATGGAAAATTTGGTTTACATCCTGCCAAATTGTCAAGTTGGATCAAGGGAGAAAATTCATCAGGACATGAGCAAAATACTCTCCCACTTGAATTATCTGAGGCACTACAAATGCCATTGGGTCTGCAGAACCCATCATGATCACCAGCATTAACGTGATCACTGGCCAATGCACCACATATATCATCAAGAATGCCTTGCATGATGGTCCATGATGAAGGACAGCTCCCATCACTTGTATTGTCCCTTAGGTGTTTGTATAGTCTGAAGACTCCATCATGATCAATCCTAGCCATGTGATAGAAAATTTTTCCTGAGCCTGGGTCTTCCCTAGTAAGATTGTAGGTCTTGTAGGTCTTCACTGCGTCTTGGATGTAGATGTATCCAGCCTCATTAAAGACTAACTGTGAATCCCATCGCAGTGTCATGGTGGCATAATAAGGTTTCTCAATTTCTTCAGATGGCATAGATAGAGAATAAAGCACTTCTGCAAATAAAGCTGAAAGCGCCCTTTAAAATGACTAGTCTTAGATGTGTGAGACCTGAGCTTGCTAGGCTTGTGTAGTATCCCCTGGCAAAATTGTATCAGTAGGTTCTTTGAAGCTCTCCCATATAGGATTATTATACTTGTCTCTAATCACCAAGTTTCCATTATCTAGCATAGCTATGCAACTAGGTTTAGAACCATTCGTTTGAACCTTCCATAATTCTATGCCTTGAGGGTCATTGAGAACAAACTCATTGTAGCTATTCAGCTTCAGTTCAGAACCTTCTGGTGCTGGTTTATTGCCATTTGCAGACCAATACTATGGTTTAAACTTTTATTTTCTTAAGCCAAACTGCAAGCAAGAAGTGATTAAAGTACCTTCAATATGCTCAATCAAAGAGTAGGCTTCCAGTATTGTAATCAGCTGGTGCTTCCATGGAATGTAATTAGTGTAGTCTAACTTGATTGACATGAGGTTTGACATGTTAGATAGTAACAGTAGTGGAGATTGAGCTGGTGATGAATGAGAGGTTGTTGAATGAGTAGTATGTGAGGGCTGAGCAGTATCTTGAGGTGTTGTTGAATGAGCAATATGTGAGGACTGAGGTCACTGAGCAGTGTCTTGAGGTGTTGTTGAAGCCATGGATCTTGGCTCTGATACCGTGAAAGATTTTGAGCTTGCAAAGGTTCAACAACGGCGGAAAATAACAATTGTAGTTGTAACAGAATGGAAGAGAGAGATTTCTGAATTAAAATATTTTGATTATGCAAGCTTGACTCATACATTACAAAGCACTCTATTTATCGGGTTAACAGCTAAGAACCAGAGCTTGAAGAATAACTCTTTAGCTACTCTAGACTTGAACAAGAAACAGAGCAATTCTGGAAAGAAGTCTGGATGAAGAGGAGAGCCAAAGTCCAAAACACCACCGTTCTGAATTCTGATTAATACAAACGTCACCGTTTCACCACTTCATTAAACACAATACGTTTAAGTGGAACGGAACCGTTTTTGCCATTGACATTTGACCGTTGGTAAAATAGCCGTTACTCATCCTCTTCCTCAGTTTTGAATCTTGTGCGCTCTGAGTTACTTCCTTTAACACATTCTAGCCTTAAATTATTAAAGAACTTGCTTTAAGCGAAACTCTATTGTCCAACCTTCAATAAGTTTAAAAAATAGTACACTGATCTAAAAGCCTACACATTGGTCATCTGCTTCTTTGACTGTTAAAAGTCAAATCTTTGCTGCTCGTGAGTTTTAGAACCGAATTAATATCCCTACACTGAAGCTTCACCACAACTTGCCGGGCAGGCTGCAGTTGATAAAATCCATGAAATACCATGCCACTTTCTTCTTTTGATTTTAGACAGAAAAATCGCATTAAAGAAAGCTGAGATGACACTTCAGTTTGTTCTGTTTGTCGCCTATGAGGATGAGAAAATGTTTATGAATAATTGGAGTTTGAAACTAAACATAATTAAGTATGTGCATTACTGCATTATGACCCGGCCAACAATGTTTCAACTCACTCCAATTTGAAGTATAATTTACTCTTTTTTAGAATTTCAAACTATGAATGCCACCAATACAGGTATGCCGCTATTTTTTTGTTATAAATTTATGCTTCCAAAGCATGATCTCATTCAAATTAGACCCTTAGAGCACCTGAAACTATTTTCGAGCTTTCAAATATTGAGGAGCCCAACTAAATTACATCATTTGCCCCCAACCTCCATGACCAAAAAGTGTTGGCAAGTTGCTATTGTGAACCAATCAAAATTATGGTTTGTGCAAGATACAACAACTTCCATTTTTAGCATGCTGCTCTTGTTAACTCTTTCTTAATGTTACACCACCTTATAAATTTTGAATGAAATAATATTTTAAAAATATATCTTACCAATAAATTAAATGTTGCCTATATTGTTAACACCGAATATTTTATTTTACGTTGACAAGCACATAAATCAAAACTTGTCTTGTTATAGTTTTTTAGAGTTTATAGACGTACAATGGAGAAGAGATATGGTTCTAACACAAAATATGTGAGAAATTTAATCATAAATTCAAAAATTAAGTAATGCTATGCAATAGTTAAATTCACACAGCTTTATTGCAATATACATTATATTCATAGATGACATTGCGTACTTCAACTATGCCCTTAGAAACATGGACTAAATTTTATTATCAAAGAAAAAAAAAAAGAAAAAATTGAGACACATTAGGTCAGCTAATATTTTGTTTCCCATCAATTCTTCTTTTCCATGATTGAATTTGCAAACCACTTATTGTTGAATCTTGCAATCTTAAAAGGTTAAGCATATGCCTGACTCTTTTCAAAATGGGAAGAAAATCTAAAATACTTGACCAATCTAGAGCTTGGGATTATGGTCAGGGGTGAACAAAAATAACAAAACCAGACGAAAAGTAGCTAGGCATTTATTACAAAGAAATTAACAAACTAATTACAGAGAGATGTGGTAACTAAAACTAATTAAAGCTGAAACAACTTAACAAACTAAAACAGAATTTCCCGCGCTTGTAACAACCACTCAATCACAAATAACGGCTTCATCAGAACGACGCCGTGTGGATAAGTGCGTTAATAAGCTAAGCTAATTATAAAAACGGCACCATTTTCTTTATTAAGCACCAAGTGAAACGACACCGTGCCCTCGTTTTATTCTTTAGACTTCGGCTGTATGTCGTCCTCTAAAGCATGCTAGACACTGGGAATTTTGTGATAACAAGCACAAACTAAAGCATCATATGGGTTAGCTTCAACGAACCAACCAATACAATCTTACCAACCCAAGTCTTAGATTCTGGGAGCAATCTATTCTCTATCATGTCCGAAGAAAGTTACAAGGGGGGAAATTTCAGCTCCATTTCACTGGCATAGAGCAGACCTCCTACAATCTGATACATAATCAAATAGATGTTGACACCAAATATCCTTATGGAGTTTATTATAGTCACCAGGATGTTTCTGAGCTAATCCTGGACAAGTCAGGGTACCTTCAAGTCAAGAACTTATACGGAAATATATCTAACTCTTACTATAGGGCAACACTTGATTTTGATAGTCCAGCACAACTGCCTTATTTTCTGTCAAAAGGGTGAAGTTAAAGAATGAGCATGAAGAAGAATCAAGCAGTTGCACAACACAGACAAGCCAGGCAGAGAGGCAGAGGACTGAAACAGAGCACTGGAAGAGAAGCTATTCTGCTTGCTGCATAAACGACAGAGCTCTATTTGATCAATACACTATGCTACTTGTAGTTTAGGATTAGCTTAATTGGTAGTTTCTATTTACGTACAGGTGTAAATGATTGGTTGGTTGTAGAAGTTAGATCCGTATAATTTGGTGCTAGGTAGAAGTTTGTTGCTCCTTGAGTGTGTATAAAATATCTGATGTACTTTCATATGCTGCTTAATGCAATACAGAATTTCTTTCATCAAATTCTCACATTTGTCATCTGCTTCTTTAAAAATTATATTATTATATTTTAATAATATAATTTTTTAGAAAAAATAATATAAATTACCTAGACTTGGGACACTGCTTGGAAGAACCCAAATTTAGACCCACCCTCCCCGTTTATTTTGAAAAAAGAGAACCATATAAGTTCCTTTTTTTTTAATGTTAATCATTAGTCCGTCACCTATAAAAATCTAATTATACTTAGAAATAAATACATGTACCTCATGAAACACATAAAAATAAATTAATATTTTTCTTAAAATTATTATTATTTTAAATAGAAAAGAATACAAAAAATAAGTAATTTTTTTTTTTTTTTCATATTGTTTGATCTTTCAACAAGAGATGGAAGTCTCAAATACTTCTCAAACTCTTTGATCTTGGGAACACCGAGAGCCTCTTGAATGGATAGGTATGTCATCATCACCGTCTAAACATTTGAATCAAACTCTTATACAATTCAGTAGGTAGTCATTGGAGGATATTTAGGAAGGATTTGTTGTGGGGGAGTGGTTGGTTTTACTAGTTTCCTTTTATAGGTCGTGGATCATAGGCCTATGAAGGGAGTAAGGAGTATAGAAGGAGCAAGCCCAGCCCAAAGTGCATAAAGGACTGAGCATGTCCATGAGTCTGATGCAACCCAACGCTTAGCCGACTTATCACCCACCTCAGTTCGCATAGTGGAGATGTTAGGCCGAGGTATAGTTGCAGCTTGATTAGCATAGGGCCAAGGAATTAGAGTTTAGATGTTCACCTCCGCATTATTTAGATATTCATCTTATAATATAGGTTACATTTATTATTAAATGACCGGCTTGAATAGTGCTCCATACCTACTCAGCCTCTCTAAAAGGTGGAGGAATCACCTGATGGGACAAGTATCTTGTGAGCTTCCTTGTATAATCAACCAGTATAAATAGGATCTCTTCCCATTTGAATAGGGGGTTAGAAATACAGAGAGAGAAAGGAAAGAATTTTGAGAGAGAGAGAGAGAGAGAGAGATTGTTTCTTCCGGATACCGGGTTATCGTATCATCCTCGGATTTCTATTATCTGGACTGTGGGCACGGTGACTTTCTAGGGAATGACAACCAGTATGATCAACAAACAAGTGATAACTCTGGAAATGGCGGATCATGGTGTGGGCCTTTCAAAACATGGCAAACCATATACAACTATGATATAACATATGGGTTGAGTGAGGAGGAGGCCAATCTAGTGTTAGGTGGGGAGGTGCATTGTGGTCTGAGCAAGCAGATCCTGCAGTTTTAGATGCAAGAATTTGGCCAAGAACTTCAGCAATGGCAGAGACACTGTGGTCTGGGAACCGAGATGAGACAGGTAAGAAAAGGTATGCTGAGGCAACAGATAGGTTGAACGAGTGGAGATATAGAATGGTACGAAGAGGTATTGGAGCTGAACCCATTCAGCCACTTTGGTGCATTAGGAACCCTAGCATGTGCAACACAGTTCAGTCTGCTGCTTAAGTATTTCCTTCTTATATACTTGAAAAATAATAATACTAATAACAGTCACTGATTTGATTTTTCGTGTTACTTTTCTTTCTAATGCATTAGTTGAGGAAGATGAGTGGTAATTGTATTTAATTTTGCCAAATGTATTGAGCCTTCTCAACTTATGTGACAAATGGTTTGACTCCTCTTTTGTTTTAAATCACTCTGCCATGTGCAACGCAGTTTTAAGCAATGAGCCTCCTCAACTTAGGTCAATCTAATGTTCTATTAATATCGTTACCCAACTTATTTATTGATATTTCTTTCACAATTTGTACCCTACATTTAAATCTTTCTCTTGGCTAGCACTAGCTTGCGAGGGTGTTATGTGAATGAATTAAGATTATGTTGAAGCTATAGAGGAAAAGAATGACACGGAAGTGGTGTTTTGGCTATGATACATTCGTTGGTGGAGCTATAATACACCAGAACAGGTAATCTTGTGCTCTAGTTTGTCACTGTAATTGGATGATTAAATTTTTGTTTGATGTTAACAAAATACTTTTTGCAGTGCAGCAAACAGAGAAAGTACAGAGCAGTGAAACAAGGACTCCAGCTGCAATATATATATATATATATAAAATATCAATTTCTTGTAGTCATATCTTACAATTAAATCATCATTATTTATTTGCAATTGTTTATGAGATATATAGGTTTGCTAGTAATATATATTTGTTGCGTGGAAAGAAGAACATGGACTAGCCGTAGGAACTTGTTTTGCATATTGCTTATTTGACTCGGAACCAAGAATAAACATGTGAAAGAATATGACAAAGCAACATTTGTCTGGTGACTTTCTTTGTTTTTATTTTTGTTTTTCCCTCCAAGCAAAAATAAAAAGAAACGACAAAATTTAAGTGGATGAAGGTTTATAAGTGTCAATTAATTCCAAAGCCACTTCAAAAAGAATTCTTTAAGGGCAAAAATAACTGCTTCCCAAAATTTCTCTTCCAAAATTCAAATTAAATTAATTTACTCATTCTTTGGGTAGCAAGATTTGGGCCTTTTGATTTGGATTTGAGTTTATAAGTCTAAATACTTTGATTAAATAGTTTAAATGTCAATTATTTGTATTTGGGCCAAATTCATCAAAGATTTAAAAACTTGAAATCCTTTGAATTTTTTGTTAGACAATTGAAATCTTTGGATTTGAAATAAGATTTAGCACCTTTAATTTTAGATTTAACACTTCAAAAATTTTAAATCCCCCAACTCCCCAAAAATTTTCATAGATGTTGAAGGAGAGGAGAGAGAACTACTTATGCTACCACACACCCATACAAAACCCCTTTTAAAATTTGTTGAATCTAATAATCATAAGCTTTGACATGATTCAGAAATATAAATGTGATTGGTGAGGTAAATGAAGTCTAATTAAAGGTTGGCTTGGGACATAGTTTTGTAGTAGGTCCCAAAGTTTTGTAGTAGATCATAGGTATGACTACTACAAAACTTTAGATAATAATCAAAGATTTTAGTGACTGGATTTTTGAAATGACAACCTTGAGAAATAGGCTTTTTTTTTTTTTTGTGTGGATATTACATCAATCTAGTTTACTATAAATTTTGGATAATTTGGTTAGCTATAGAGGCTTTTATGAGCGTAGGGGAAATGATCGCTTAACAATCACCAAATAAAAGACAAAAAAAATAGAGAGATAGTATTCACTTTTGTATTGAATGAAATAAAGAATAACAAATTTTTCTAGTAAATAAAAGGAAGGTGAAGAGATGGAGAATGAAATAAAGAATAACAAATTTTTGTAGTAAATACAATGGGGAGAAAAAGAGTCAAAATAAAAGAAATGTAAAGTAATGAAGGATTTGTAATGTTGAAGTATAGAATAGTGGTAACATAAAAAGATAAAAGCAAAGAGAAATTTTTGAGGAAATGTAATTATAAGGTGATAAATTAATAAAGAGAAAATAAATAAAAATGATAGAGAAATGTTAGAAAAAATGTAATCGTAAAGATGATAAATTAATAAGAAAATAATTGATAGAAAAAGTGTCAAAAATAGGTGAATGGTGTGATAGTTAATGTGCAGGCAACGTAGCATACAACCATAAATGTTACATTATATATATATATATATATATATATAAAAGAGCAAAACTTAAGTACAGTACCTTAGGTACAGTACATTAAGTTTCTTACTTAAAATTTTGACATCTATCTAGTTTAACAACCCAAGTAAACGGCGTTAAAACTATTTTTTTTTTCCCTCTTCCTTCTTTTTCCTGTACTGCACTTGCAAGAGAACCCACGGCTTCAGATTTCAGATCTTTTGAATTGGAGGATCTATGCTTTCTACTCCAAATAAATCCAAATAAAGTAAAAAGCCAAAATCACTGTGGGAAATCCAAATAAATCCAATGGTCACTGGCTCACTGCAACTAAAACCATATAAAATAATAAAAATAACCATGAAGATAGTGGAGGTACTCCTTTTGAGAGAACAAAAAGGAAAACAAAGAAGTCCATCAGCTGTAAACTTGTTCTCAACTCAGCCCATCAAAAGCTATGCTTTCTGCTTTCCCACGGTGCTCACCAAAAGCAAACAAAAAATCTCCAGCAAAAAAATAAAGAAGGAAGGAGAAAATTAAGAAGCCGGCGGTTTTTTATCGCCAGAGAAACTATGGAAACCCTAACTTTAACTATTCTAACACTAGATCTAGCCGAAAACCGGCGGTCTGGCAGGAGAAGAAGAGGAATGTCACCACGGTGGAGCCGTCGGTCTTGAAGAGGTTGAGCTCTGCGGACGATCTGAGAGTGACAAAGATCGGTCCGGCGATGGAGAAGGTGACGATTTTGAGAAGAGGCGAGTCGTTGGACTCAAAGCTTTCTGCTTTTTTCCCCTTTCTTCCTTTTTTTTTTTGCTGGGGCTTTTTTGTTTGCTTTTGATGATGATATCTATTTATTCTTCAGTAGAAGGCACAGATCCTACAATGCCAAGATCTGAAGCCATGAGTTCTCTTGCAGTTGCAGTACAATAAAAAGAAGGAAGAAGAGAAAAAAAAAAAAAAAAATTTAGTTTTAACGCCGTTTGCTTGGGTTGTTAAACTGGACAGCTGTCAAAATTTTAAGTAGGGAATCTAATGTACTGTATTTTGCCCTATATAAAAAGAGATTACACGTCAAGAACGGGTAATTTGACTAAGAAAACAAATTAGATCTTAAAATTATACTACCACTCAATGTTTATTTTCGGCTCCGGCAAAGTAAAGGTCAATCACTAATAACGAAAAGCAAAGTCCAAACAACAACCAAACAAAACTAAGACCAACAATCGAAGCAACACAAGTACTATTTAACTATAACAAGGCCACAACATGTACAGTCAAGTAAATTATGTCATCACTGTTTTCAAAGTGCTTCAATCCCTCGTAATTTGCTCAAAAAGTCTCTCTAACTCACCTAACATTTTATGGTAAACAAAAAATCCATGTTTCTTCATTTCTTCAATTCCATTCTCATTATCTCTATAGGACTAGCAGTATTGTCCTTCCCAGTCTCAGCAGTTGAATCCTCAATCCAAGTATGGCCAAAGCCACGAGCTTTTTCATGGCCACAACCACAAGCCACTCTTCTCTCTTCCACCTTCACCATTTCAGCTCCCAACCAAACGCATATACACCTCTCCTCCGCCATCGAACGCTACCTCAATCTTATTCAAACCGAGCACCACATTCCATTAGTCCCTCCCGTACTCAACTTCACCACCTCCACCCCTCCTTTACAGACCCTTTTGGTTTTTGTCTCAGACCTCACTGCCCCACTTCACCACAACGTGAATGAGTCCTATACACTCACTATTCCCACATGGGGTCCTGCTAATTTGACTGCAGAGACTGTGTGGGGTGCCATGAGAGGCCTTGAGACTTTTTCTCAGCTCGTTTGGGGTGACCCTTTACGTGTAGCTGTGGGGTTGTATATATGGGATGCACCACTTTTTGCTCACAGAGGGGTTTTGTTGGATACTTCAAGGAATTACTACCCAGTTGAGGATATATTGAGGACCATTGGGGCTATAAGTGTGAATAAGATGAATGTGTTTCATTGGCACATCACTGACTCTCACTCTTTCCCACTTTTGGTGCCGTCTGAGCCTGATTTGGCAGCTAAGGGGTCTTATGGCCCGGACATGCTGTACACTCCCGATGATGTAAACAAAATTGTGCAGTTTGGCTTGGATCATGGAGTGAGAATTATACCAGAGATTGACTCACCCGGTCAGTAAAAATTCTCTCTTTTGCCTTTACTTTTTTGCTTGCAATCCTACTCTCTTTCTTTTTGGTACAAAATTCTTGGGATTGTATTGCTAGTTATAAAAGGTCCTGTCTAGTACACAAAATTGTCACTTTTACAGGTTTGAAAGAGGTAATTGGTAGGCCGTCTCTTACCCAATTTTGCATTGTATTGCAAAGAAACTACTAAACGAATTCTTAGCTAGCTGGCATTGGATATGCATAGAAGTGGGGTTTTGGCTATGATACTTTCGTTGGTGGAACTAGAACAGGTAATCTTGTACTCTAGTTTCTATCACAGTGATTAGATGATTGGATTTTTGTTTGATGTTAACAAAATACTTTTAAGGAATTTTTAGAATTACTAAAATGAAGGATTTTACATTAATTAATGAAATTGAAATTCTGTCAACTCAAATTTCTAATAATTGAATGAGTAGAATTAATACTAAAGAAAATAGAACATTTTGAAAATGATCATATGGATGATAATGGTGGTGAGAATAACTAGGTAATAGTGGAGGTGTGGAGTCATGGTTGTAGTCCTCACAGGAATTTATAAAGCTGTCTACCACATAAAATAGAATGGCTTTGATTTATTAAATTATACAATTTCTAAGAATGTATACCTGGCATTAAGCATTGTAATCAATTTGCAAATTAAAGTACCTAGGGCCAAAGACAAAAATCACAACAACCACCTAGAACCATAGACATTGTACAATAAAATGTAGCTTGGCACAGAAAGATAGCTTAAGGATTGCAACAAACCAACCCTCATCACAGAGAAAGAAGCTGTGATTTTCTGCAGCAAACAGAGAAAGAACAGAGCAATAAAACAAGGACTCCAGGGCCTGGTTTTTATTCATTCACTGTTTCAGCATGAATACATGAGCATGGCTCATTTTCAACCTTAAAAGTTACAAGGGAATCACTTAATAATCATACACTATTTTTTAGTTGACCAAACCAAACACAAGTTAAAACTAGTTTTACAACTAATTTTTTTATTTGAAGTAACAGTTCTGTGAACAGTTTCAGAATTTTCAGCCCAAAATGGCTTCATATGTTTGCATTGCTTATATAAAGAGTTAAGTTTTCTTTTTCTTTTTTCCCCTGTAGATAGAGAGTGGCATAATGGTTTCATATTTAGCATGGCTCATTTTTTATTGTTCTTTGATACCATTGGTAGAACAAGATGTTGAGAGAAAAAAAAAAAGTACTAGAGCTTTAGTTGTTATTATTCTTGGTAAAATTTTATAGAACTTGGAAGCAATATTTTGTAATGCTAACGGGTCAGCTAAACTGAGTTTGTCCACATGTCCAACCTACACGTTTGTCATCTGCTTCTTTACCTGTTTAAAGTCTAGCATAACTGCCTCCATAGACCAGCTAGAGCTACACATTCCATTACACAAATCAGAAACTGCTTTGCTGAACATGATTACTAGAACTGTGTGAATATCCCTACGCTGAAGCTTCAGCATAATTTGGCAAATAGCAAGGCAGGCTGCAACCTGCAGTTATTTTGGAAATTGAAAATCACTTAAATTTTTTTTTTACACTTACTGTTTGTTCTGTTTGTCGCCTATACAGATGAAAATATATTTATTGATATTTGGAGGTTGAAACTAAACATAATTAAGTTTGTGCGTAGCAACCAGACCAACACTGTTTTACCTTATTCCTATCTGAAATATATTTTATGTTCAACTTATTCTACTGGTCATTGCTGTTTGTTGGGTGCAAAAATAAGGAAGGGTCATGTGGCTTGAAGTCAAGATGTTAATACCAAATTATTTCTTGTAGAAACTGTCTTCCTTTGATATTGATTGTTTTGGTTGTTTGCAGATAAAATATGCTGATATTTGTCAATCTTCACCATTTAGCTTTTGTATCCACTCAAAGCATAAGCTTTCTCAATCCTGAGTAAATGAAAACCCACCTGAACATGTCAAACAATCCATGATTAATTTATTTTGTCAATTTCAGATCATGTGCCAGCCAAAATTTTCATATTGAGGTTGAAAATCCAAAAAATAAGTTATCCAAAACATTTTGAAAACTATGTGATCTATGAGATGTATCAATTAACTACCTGCTGCCTGCAGTTTGATTTTCCTGACTATTTTGACCATTGGCAAATTTCAAAGTAGACACCAGTGCTCAACAATATTCACCAAGGCTACACTTTTAAGTTCTTCATAAGTCGACCATTGACCACTTTGTATTAGCCCTATCTTTTTCCAATGGCTTCATTACTTTCTCATTTCCATTGCCAATTGTTTATCCTTGTTATCAGTTATCACCTTCCTGGTTCCTGCAATAGCTCAAGTCAACAATAACATAAGTGTGGGTTCAACTCTCTTTGCCACTGACAATAACTCCACATGGACTTCACCATCTGGCTATTTTGCATTTGGTTTCCACTGGCTTCCAGGTGAACAAGATCAGTTCCTACTTGCTATCTGGTTCGTTAAGATACCAGATGAAACTATAGTTTGGTTTGCAAAGAGAGACAATCAAAAGCTGACCAGACAGCTTGTACTCAAAGCTCCAAGTAGATTGGAGTTGTGGAGGTCCAACAACAGTGAGAATCGTGAAGTATCAAATGGGGCTATGCTAGACACTGAGAATTTTGTGATAACAAGCACAGACTAAAGTATCATATGGGTTAGCTTCAACAAACCAACCAATACAATCTTACCAACCTAAGTCTTAGATTCTGGGACCAACCTATTCTCTATCATGTCTGAAGAAAGTTACGAGGGGGGGAATTTCAGCTCCATTTCACTGGCATAGAGCAGACCTCCTACAATCTGATACTTAATCAAATAGATGTTGACGCCAAATATCGTTATGGAGTTTATTATAGTCATCAGGATGTTTCTGAGCTAATCCTGGACAAGTCAGGCTACCTTCAAGTCAAGAACTCATAGGGAAATATATCTAACCTTACATCAGAGGGTGCAGTCTTCAAGACAGACTCATACTATAGGGTAATACTTGATTTTGATGGATTTTTCAGATTCTATGCTCACCCAAGACTGAAGTTGGTCTTTCATCTTCCACCCTGACATTGAGAAGTATCAGCCCCAAGCTCATTCTTGGGCCTACTGTACTGCTACAAATTCCTTGGTACTCTCTTATACTATTGTACTGCACTGTGCCACTTGTGTAGTTGTATTGTACTACTAGTACTCTTGAATTGATTGATTTCTCTATATATAGGCTCCCTCTATATAGTACTGTTCATTGAGCAATGTACTTATTCTCAGTTTCTACCTATACAATCCTCCAATTTCTTAAAGACTACACTTGGGCTTGGTTGCTTAATTGTTATCAATTTGCTAGTTTAAGTGCTTGAAGACAGACATTGTACTATAAAATGATGCTTGACAGGGAGTTTCATATGAAAAGGGAAAAAACTAATGTTAGGCTGTATATTTCAGCAGATAAGGCGCACAAAGATAGCTTAAAGGTTTCAACAAAACAACCCTTTTCAGTAGAGAAAGAAGCTCTAATTTTCTGCAGCAAAACAAGGACTCCAGACCTAATTTATATTCATTCACTGTTTGAGCAAGTACTCTTTTTCAGCCTTACAAGTGAACCACTTCATAATCATACGACTAATTCTTTAGTAAACAAAACCAAAGACAAGTTCAGTGAACAGTGTCAGAACGCATTAACCATAACAAGGGACATGATATTCAGCTGAATGGCTTTTTATGTTTCCATTGCTTAGATTGACCGCAATGGATTTTCATTTTTATTCCGCTGCAGATAGAAGGTGGCATAATGATATGATTTTACATTTTCACTAGGCTTGTCTTACCATGGCACAATATTTTTTGTTTTCTGATACCATAGTTCCAAAAGTACAAAACAAAATGTTGGGGAAAAAAAGAGGACCAAAGAGGTTTATTTGTTTTTCCAGCTATTCATATAAGTATTGGAAGCACTATTTGCTATTGCTAATGGTTCAGCTAAAATGAGTTTGTCCAACCTACACATTTGTCATCTGCTTCTTTAACAATTGAAAGTCCAGCACAACTGCCTTCATTCCCATGGACCAGCTTTGCTGCTTGTGAGTACTATAACTGAATGCATAGCCCTACAGTGAATAGCAAGGCAGGCTGCACTTAACAAAGTCAAAGTCCTGAACAGACCAAGCTAGAACCACGCCACTTCCTTCTCTTAATTTTGGACATTGAAAAATCATCTTCAAAAAATTGAGATGACAATCACTATTTGTTCTGTTTGTCATGTTTTGAAGAATAGACGTTTATGGATACTTAAAGAGGTTGAAATCAATATCATAATTAAGTCTGTGCATTATGACCAGGCCACCTGATTCTGATTCAAAGTAGAGTTTATTCTTTTCTAAAAGCTTCACTCTATTATTGCAAACAATATAAGTACGACCATTGTTTCTAATACAAAGGAGAAGGGATATGGTTCTAATACAAGATAGGTGAGAAATTTGATTATAAATTCTAAAATTAAGTAATGCTGAGCAAATGCAATCACACTGGCAATACATTAATTGAGTACTTCAACAATGCCCATAGAAACATAGACTGAATTTTATTATCAAAGAAGCAAAAATAAAAATTGACACACATTACAGATGCATACAGCTCCAAGGTCGGCTTATTATTATTATTTTTTTCATCAATTCTTCTCCCATGATTGAATCCGCAAACCACTTATAGCCTGACTCTTTCCAAAAATCAAGGCCCAAAAGAATAACAGAAATAATCGACCAATCTGGAGCCAGGAGTGAACAAAAGTAACAAAACCAGAGGAAGTAGGCATTGATTTTGAAGAAATTAATGTACCCATCTGGAATGAGGAGAACAATTACTGAGTATGAGAACCCAAATGTCCCTGCTTTTTGTGCTGCTGTTGTATTGCACTGTCTGTGTTGGGAAATTTAGACCCCGGTTGATAGAATTAACAAATTTTAAACCCAAGTTGTTAATTAGGTTTATTATGAATAAATCTTGTTAAAACAAACAAACATCAATATCATGTCACAAATAAATATGCAACGGAAAAGTAAATAAGACAAGATATGATGACTCAGGAAAACCAATGAACCAACCAGTTTCACAGTAAAAAACCTGGGGGGAAACCTTCCCGAAAAGCAATCCACTATAGTAAAGAGAAGTTTCAGATCTAGTACAAAACTTTTGTCCCTAGACTCTACAATCCCCGTAGATGAACTTACAGCAGAAACCTTCTACCGCTTCAGAACCTCTGAACTCTTCAATATATGAACGCCACCCTTTTGATGCATGAATCTCAATACGTGACTAACCAATTGCGCGGATCCCAGTACGCGACTTAATCACCAACTAGAAGAAGATTGTTGGCTGCAAAGTTCTTTCTTCACTTCATCAACAATGAAGATCAAGAAGCACTTTGTTACAAAACCCTAAGGCGCAAAGATGCAGTGACTTCTTTCAGAGAGAATAAGGCATCGATTACCTTTTGCATATGTTCTCCTTGTATTCTCTTATGTGACGGCCTCTAAAATAAGCCTTATATAGGTCTAGGGTTGTGAAAAAAGAAACCCTACACAAATACATAAGCCTAGCCCAAAAATCATATCTAGAAATCTGAATTCCCATAACCTCGATCGATTGGGAGGTGTCGAGGAGGTGTCGAGTTTTAAACTTCAGATACACAAACAGAATCTCGATCGATCCACCTAGCTGTCGAGAGGTGTCAAGATTGCGATAAGAAATCTCGATAGATAGCCTAGCTGTCGAAAGGTGTCGAGAAGCTGTCGAGATATCTGTCCGCAGGTGTCGAGCTATCTGTCCAGCTTTAATTGAACACCTTTTCTTCACTTGTTTCTTGGTCCAATCTTCAAGGCTTTAATACTAGACTTGAACAACATGTTCTTTGAAGTATTAAACACATCCTAGATCTACCCAATTACAAGTAAAGTGCGTTTTGTCAAAGGATTAGCCAATTACACAAAATATGTCCTTAACAGTCTGATCATTGGTAGCAGGATAAAAGTTGTACTAACATAAAATAAAAGCCCGTTAAAAACACAGCCAGAATCGGCGTCTCTGGAATACCGCATATGGCCAGGAGTGAATAAAGATAGCTATAGCAGAGGGTGATACTGAGTCCGAAGAACAGAAGCTTAATGCACCCATTTAGAATGAGGAGAATTATTAATGAGTTTGAGAGCACAAATGTCAAAGAATTAAAAACCATGAACACCATAAAAAGGGTATTTTCCAAACCAATGGCTGTCCCTGCTATGTGTTCACACAGTAGTGTGGTATTGGACCGAGTCAGATAAATGGTTACAGGATAATTACTACTCCCTGCTGCTGTTATATCGAAGGGATTCAGATGATTGCTTCCATTACGATGCTTATTATATTCAGTGAGGTTGACGCACTGACCATTATCTTGCCAAAGTCCACCAGGAGGGCTGAGTACCGCTTGATAGCTGACTGTTACAAGCAGTACTGCAACCACCAGAAACATATTGCGCCTTTCGTCTGTTAATTTCCATACTTCACGTTTAATTTCCGTCCTCAAAAGGATCGCAACATTTGGCATTGGCGGCAATTTCATTGGATGCCATCTAAAGTTAGCACGGCGTAGCATAACCCTAATCTCTCCGTTGTCTTCTTGTGTCTGTCCTTGCAAGATGTCCCATGCTGTTTTACCCTCCATATTCTTATGGTTTACATCGACAAAACTGGAACCCCAAGCAAGTAAGTGCCTCACAGCCTGCGTAATGTAAATCAGTCAAGTCTCGTCATTGGTCCGTTCTAAATCCAAATGCATAAGTTTCTTCTTCTTTTATATATATATATAATTAAGAAGAAGAAAATAATGATCATTAGAGGAAATTTATCTGATAGTTTTTTTTTTTTAAATAATATTACAGAATTACAATTTTAACCTCACATTTATTTCTTAGGAATAAAGACTATCTAATTAAATTAGGGGTATTTTTGATAATTTAGAATGTGATAACTAACTTTCTGAAACTTATTAATATTCTTGAGATAATGTATTAAGTATAATTGCAAAGCCACTGAATCATTAAAAGATAAGATAATTTTTTTGAATAATGCTAGAGATACAAACTATTTTATAAAATTTTTTATAAACAGCTGATGTGGTGTGTGATCATTGGTAATTGAAAAAGTGATATTAATAGTAGACCTAAATGAAAACCAATAAGAGGTTGACCACATCAATATTTTGTAAAAATGTTGTAAAATAGTTTGTGACCGTAGTATTACTCAATTTTTTTACTATATTATGCGAGTTATAGAACTGTAAGTAAACCAAGGGAAGCCGTTACTCCCTAAAATTTTAAACATCTTTTTTAAATAGTATATTTAAGTATAAAATATTTTGAATTTTGAAAAAGAAAAAAAAAAATTTACTTGACCCAAAAATGAGTTTTGGTTCAAAAAATAAAATAGTCATCTAAACTATTCTGGTTGGTTATTTTATGTATTTCTATTTCCCTTTTATTCATATTTTATTAATATTTAGTAGATGTTAATGGAGAGAGCTTGCCTGGGTTTTCTTTTCTGATACTGCAATATGCAACACAGTATTGCCTTCATTGTCCATCCAGTTCAGGACTTTTCTTTCATTAAATTTATCATTTTCAGAACAATTTGTTGCAAGCCATCTCACGATGAACTTAAAAGCCTTGAGCTTGTCATATTTGAGGGCAATATGCAAAGTCGTCTTGTTTTCCACCGTCACATTTGTAATAGAATCAGGACAGACTGCTAGAAATTCTTCCAATAGATCAAGGTTCTCAAGGCTTTCTACCACGTAATGCAAAGGAGTGAGACACTCCCTTCCTTTGACACGAACAAGTTCCCCATCAATTTGTAAAAGCATACACACTAACACTATATGCTCATTTCTTAAAGCGAGGTGAATAGGGCTAAACCCATTTTGATTTAGTTTCCTTGCAAATGAGGGCTTTAAACTCATCATCTCCAGGGCAAATTGGATGTTCCCATAAGATGCATCTATGTGTAAAGGAGTATTAAAAAATGGTAGCTCATCAATGTGCTCCAAAAGTTTTACATCCTCTCCAATTAAGTTGTAAAATTTATCAATATTATTATCACTAGAAAGAGATGAACCTGATGAAGCTCCAGCATTGTGTAGCATAAGCTTGATCTCTCTGTTGTCTACTTGTGTTTGTCCTTGTGAGATGTCCCATGTTGTTTTACCCTCTGAATTCGTACTGTTTACATCGACAAATCGGAAACCCCAAGCGAGTAAGTGACTCACAACCTACATAATGTAAATTACTTAAGTCTCGTCCTTTGTCCGTTCTTTATCCAAATGCATAATCTTCTTCTCCATTTATAATCTTTTAACTAAAATTATAATTAAAGAAGTAAAAAAAATGATCATTATGTATTACCTGCAATTGCAAATTAAGCCAGTGAATCATTAAAAAATAATAAGATAATATTTTTATATATTGCTAGTGATGGAACTGTACGTACTCCCCAAAATTATAAAATTTTTAAAATTATATATAGGTATAAAAGATTTTAAATTTTGAAAAAAAAATTTTACTTGGCAAAAAAAAAAGGAGTTTTGGTTAAAATAAATTCAAAAAATAAAATGGTCATCTAGACTATTTGTATTTTTTAAAGTTCATATTTTGTTAATGCTGAGTAGATGTTAATGAAGAGACAGAGAGCTTGCCTGGGTTTCATTTTTTGATACTGCAATGTGCAATACAATGTTGCCTTCATCATCCTTTTGGTTCAGGACTAAGAATACATTCAATGAAGTATTTTTAAATAAATTTCTTCCAAGCCATCCCACCAAGAATTTGA
Source organism: Notholithocarpus densiflorus (assembly GCA_030021035.2). Taxonomy (NCBI): domain Eukaryota; kingdom Viridiplantae; phylum Streptophyta; class Magnoliopsida; order Fagales; family Fagaceae; genus Notholithocarpus; species Notholithocarpus densiflorus. The sequence goes on from JARYZH020000548.1 coordinate 62,816, forward strand.
AAGCCTCGAGTTGTTCTTTTTTTAAGGCAATATGTAGAGCCGTCTCGTCTTGCACCGTCACATTTGCAATAGAATCAGGACAGACTAATAGAAATTTGTCCAATAGATCAATGTGACAATCACCTGTTTCAACAACATAATGCAAAGGAGTGATACACTCCTTTCCTTTGACATGAGCAAGGTCCCTATCAATCTCTAGAAGCTGACGCAGCAGCTCAATATGCCCATTTTTTAGAGCAAGGTGAATAGGACTAAACCCATCTGGATTTAGTTTCAGAGCAAATGAGGGCATTAATCGCATCACCTCTGTGGCAAATTGGATGTGCCCAGCAGACGCAGCTATGTGTAAAGGAGTTTGAACACATTGTACCTGGTCAATGTGATCCAAAAGATTTACATCCTCTCCGATCCAATTAATTGGTGCAAGGCAGTAATATCTCCACTTTCAGCAGCCTGCTCCATCCTCTCATCCATTTTAGAGAAGGCTGATATATTAAGGCAGGTTTTTCTTGCTCTGAACTTGTTGTTTTGTGCCTTGAATTAGTAGTGCTGCATACAACAAAGCCAATATTACCACCTCATCCTAATTAGTTTCGAATATCTCTAGCAAGTCACCTAATTAAAACTTCAGTATGTTTTACATTCTTATTTCTACATGGTTTTGGCTGCTTTGGAATATTATTTGTATTTGATTTAGACTCTGCTCCATGGCAAGCCAGCTTTAGAGTAGCATATATTTTAGATCACTTTTTTTTCTTTCTCTATATCCTAACATAGTCTTTCTTATTTGTGAGAAAAAAACACTTCCTCTACTTCAAATCCTATATTGCCGTTGTTGTTATTATCAAATTATCCACACAAAAATAAGTAAAAAAGAAAAAGACTTCGACATAAGTGTGGAATGATCTCAATCCCAAAAGAAACTGTTGAATGATTTTTTTTTTTAATTAAAAAAAATGAGTTCTTTTGAGTAGAAGTGTCATTCTTTCAACTTCATTTGTAAATGTCATGTAAGCTTCTTGGTGATTATGTTGGCTTCTTTTATAGAATAACATTTATGCATCTAAGTATAGTCTATACCACTTACAAAAGGAATTTTATCCATCATTGTTGTCATGATCATCTTCTAGGTGTCTAAAATAGCCTTATAAAAAAAAAGGAAATTTATTCTAAGACAGTCTTATAAAAAATTGGACAAATTTTTAAGATTTAGAATAATTTTTTTAATCTACTAAACATGCGCAGATCAACGTGAAAAGGCTAATATACCCATAAATGAAAATTTTATTAGACCCTCAAAATGGCGGAGAACTCCTCGAGACAGAGCCAAATAATGCAAGCCAGATTAGGCTCTTCATCTTCCAATTCCTTGAAAGGTTCTAGCATAATGACCTCGGTCGAAGATGAAAAAGTGGTTCTGATATGGGGAATAGACATCTCGGAAGTGGCACACTTCCTTTTCTTGCCTCTAGAAGCTTGAAAGAGTTCTTCATGAGTAAGTTCATACCCCAAGCCGAATCTTCCTTTGTTATCTAAGAGTTCAATGAGAGCAAGGCTCCCATGTCCTACGGCTCCAAGGCCTTGGCCTAATTGGTACCCAAACTTGAGCATCTCCTTTGCGGCCATTAGAACTACTATGGGCCAGCCAGACTCAGGCTCTGAAGCATTATGAATCATGGTAACTAGCTCGAAGCTATGAAAGGACGCCTTTGGAAAAGCATTAGCATCGATGTAGCGGATAGATGTCTCTTGGAGATGAACTTGAGTCTCCGATGGAGGGTAGACGCGATTGCACCTGCTATATGCAACCAAGGTCTCCCTAAAAGCATGTTGTATGGAGAGTCCACTTTAATCACTTGGAAGTTAACCATGAAGGATCTTAGGCCAATCTCAATCATTAGTTTGATTTCATCTTGCACTTCGTGACTGTTAGGACATATGTGAATCATTGTTAGGAACATATGTCAATATAGAATTGGCTAATCCTTTGACAAAACGCACTTTAATTGTAATTGGGTAGATCTAGGATGTGTTTAATGCTTTAAGGAACAAGGTTTCAAGATCAAGGGTTAAAGCCATGCAAGTCTGTCCAAGAAACAAGTGAAGAAGTGCTAGATTTTAAAGCTCGACAGCTAGTATCTATCGAGGTTTAAAAGGCCGTTTAAGCCCGATGCTCGACAGCTGTTCGATAGATAGGTTATCTGTTGAGGTTTATGTTTTTCAAAGCTGATTTCACTTCAATTCGTGAATACATGTTTGGGTTTTCTTTTCTCATAACCCTAAACATATATAAGGATTGTTTTAAGGGCCGTCACAGCTGATGCAACTCAATGCAAAAGTTTTTCACAAGCATATTGTGAACCAGAGATATATGCCCTAGTTCATCTTTCTATTTAAGAAGCTGCTGTGTTTGTACATCATAGGGTTTTGTAACCAAGGAGCTTCATGATCTTCATCATGTTGATGAACTAAAGAACTTTGCAGCCAACATCTTTCTCAAGTTGGTGAGTAAGCCGCGTACTGGGATCCACGCATCGAATTGGTTAGTCACGTACTGGGAGCCGTGCATTGAAAGGAGAGATTGTCACTACAGAACAAGTCCAATTGGGTATTGGGGTAAGGGTTCAATTGTAGGTTGGTATAAGGTACTGGGATTCCTTTACTTGTAACCACTTGTTGTGATAATAGTGAATTCTCGGGAGTGGTGACCTTAAAATCACCCGGTGGGATTTTTTCCGTATAGGTCTTCCCCATTCGTAAAGAAATCACTGTGTCAATTTATTTTCCGTTGCATTTTAACTTAGTTGGTGATTTGTTTTTGCTACCATGCTTATTGCATGCTAATTGAATTAATTAATTAACTTGGCAAATTAATTGGTTAATTCATCACAAAGGGGTTAATACATTCTTGGGCTATCAAGTGGTATCAGAGCAGGCACACTTTAATTAGGTTTTAATCTTTGCTGTGTGATCCATTGACCCCTGTTTGTCATGGATAGAGGACAGTCTCTTATTATACCTCCTTTATTTGATGGCACTAACTATGCATACTGGAAAGTACACATGAGAGCTTTCTTGCAGTTATTAGATGAAAAAGTGTGGCAAGCTGTAGAGATAGGCTGGACCAAGCCGAAGGAAGCGCCGGCCGATTGGGATGATGCTAAGATCAAGGCGGAATATTTCAACAGCAGGGCATTGAATGCGTTATTCAGTGCGGTCAGAAATGAGGAGTTCAAGAAGATATCCTTTACTGAAACTGAGAAGGAAGCTTGGACCATCCTCTAGACAACCTATGAAGGAACCAAGGCTGTCAAGGATTCAAAACTTCAGAGGCTTACCACGAGCTTTAAAGAGATTAAGATGGAGGAGGATGAGTCATTTGACGAGTTCTATGCCAAGCTCAAGGACATAGTGAACCCAGCCTTTAATCTTAGAGAAACCATTCCCGAACCCAAGATTGTTAGAAAGGTGCTTAGATACCTACCCGAGAGATTTCATGTCAAGATCACCGCAATTGAGGAATCGAAGGATATTGACAAAATTCCTTTGACATAGTTGGTTGGCAATCTGCAGACCTATGAGTTGGGTTTGACAAGGATAGGGAAATCTAGTAAGGGAAAGAGCATGGAATTGAAGGCCAAGAACAGTGAAACTGATGAGTCTTCAGACAATGAAGATTCTAAGATGAAATCCTATATCACTCGGCAATTCAAAAAGTTTATGAAGAATGCCAATGCTAAAGGATTTGATAAAGACTACAAGCAGTCTAGCTCGTCTCAGTTCAAGAACCAAGACAAAGGAAAGAAAGATGCTAGGGATGGCGGTTAGTACATTGTTCCCTCAGGACCAAAATGCTTTGGATGTTAAGGCTTCGAACATAAGAAACAAGAGTTCCCTACATATCTTAAGACCATTGGGAAGAGCAAGGCACTTGCTGCTACTTTGAGCGACACCGAGCCTGAAGATAACTTTGACAATGAGGATGATGGAATCCTAAATGCCTTCACTGCCACTATAAATCCTACTGAAGGGATTGTTGAAGATGTGGATGAAGAAGAAGACTTGGTGAAGTCTAAATTTGAGAAGATGGATGAATAAGATGACATCCACACAGCTTATGCAAAATTATACAAGGCCTCAGAAAAACATGAGAAGTTGTATAGGTTGGCCACCAAGAAGCTCAGTGAAGTAGAGCTTGAACGAGAAGAAATTTCCACAAAGTTTGATAAAGCCAATCTGACCATTGGAGCTCTGAGATTTGAGAATAATTTCTTAGCTGAGATGACCAAGAAGCTTGAGGCAGAATTGTTCCAAGTCAGAGCTCAACTAGAGAGGACCTCAAGTGCAAAGCTTGACGAGATGCTTATTCTTCAGAAATCTGCTTCCGATTGAACCGGTTTAGGGTATGATTTCTCTTCTCCTAGTATTGTTTCTGCTAGTACTACTATTTTTGTTCCTCCTAGTAATAATGTTGAATCTGAAAACAATGATGTGCAAAATGTGTTAGCTAGTAAGAACATAGACAAGGGTAAATCTATCTTAGGAGCACCCCCTAAGCAAGATAAGAAAGAGATCAAAAACCCTAGGGCTAAGAAGGGAAACACTCAAAAGCCTAAACATAAGAAGCAGCATCTCTGTCATTATTGTGGAGCAGCTGGACATATTCGACCTAATTGCTACAAGTGGTTAGCCACTCAATAGAGCAACAGTATGATCTCATCGGGAAACCAGAATCAGTTTCCATCCTCTTTTGCTCCTCTTGGAGATCTACTTAAAGCCCTTATGTTCCTTATGTGGCGGTCAACTGCGCTATGAAGCAAGCTATGTAATTGACTTTGCCTAAGAAGCTGCGAATCTGTTTCTCAGTTTGTGGTGTCGGCATATCCTGGATGGCTTGAACTTTTGTTGGGTCCACTTCGATTCCCCTTTGGCTGACTATAAAGCCGAGTAATTTCCCTGAACTAGCTCCGAAGACACACTTGTTAAGGTTTAGCCTTAATCTGTACTTGACAAGGCACTTGAACAATTTTCTCAAATCTACCAAATGATCCCTAGCTGTGCGGGATTTGGCAATCATGTCATCTACGTATACTTTGATCTCTTTGTGCATCATATCATGGAACAAGGTTACCACGGCTCACTGATAAGTAGCATCGGTGTTCTTTAAGCTGAATGGCGTGACATCAGATGCATAAGCTCCCCAATGTGTGGTGACCGTTGTCTTGGCTTTGGCCTCCTCGGCCATCTTGATCTGGTTGTAGCTTGAGAATCCATCCATGAAGGAGAAGAACCTATTGGTAGTGGTATTATCGACCAGGGTATCGATGTGTGGCAATGGAAAATTATCCTTGGGACTGGCCCAATTCAAATCTCTATAATCAACGCACATGCGCACTTTCCCATCTTTCTTAGGCACGGGAACAATGTTAGCGACCCAATCGAAGTAGGCTATTGCGGTAAGGAAACCGGCTTTCAACTGTTTTTCTACTTCTTCTTTGATCTTCAAAATGATCTCAGATTTCATTCTTCGAAGGGCTTGCCGCACTAGAGGGCATTTAGGTTTAACTGGAACTTTGTGCACGACAATCTCAGTGTCTAACCCTGGCATATCTTGGTAGGACCAAGCAAAGATCTCTCTGAATTCTTTGAGTAGCGTTATGAGCTCAGACTTTCTTGACGAGTTTTTTATTCTCGCCTTTGTCGGCAAGGTTAACCACTTCTGTCTCTTCTATATTAGGTTTGGCCCCTTTGCTCTCTCTGTTTAGAGCTTCCAAACATCACGAGGGAGACTCGGAATTTCCTCTAATCATTCGATGCCATGTTCCAACTTTATTGTCTCATTCGTGTCATTGATATTCTCGTTATAGCAACAGGACGATGTACTCGTTTGGGAATTAGAATAGATCCTATAGAACGGAACATGTACAAGGAAACATAAGACAATTTGCACATGCATATTCATAAGAAAGCAAGTAAAGAGACAAATGCAAGGATTTCCTGAATAATACGCTGGATAATTTCATTAGTGAATCATAGATAGGGGGAATAACAAAGTTCATGCCTGATAAAGATAAAAATGAAACATTTTTTTTTGGAAAAAAAAAACTGGGAAATACAAAAAAGGAATGCAGGAAAGAGGAATTAAACATGCAAAACAAACTAGATATGCTATTCCAACTCTTTGGAGGACACAACCACATGATAATGGTACACTCCTTACTCAGCTGGTGCAACCACAAAGCATGGCTCGGTGGCCCAATGGCCTACTGTCTCGTTTGGCACATAAGGCCTAATGATGGCATTCACTGAGCATTCTTCTGGACAAAGACGGATGAGACAAGCTAAATTTGATTCCTCCTCGCATGATTCATGTGCTACTTCTGATCTGATGACCTCGGCCGGAGTCAGAAAAGTGACCCTAATGTGGGGAATAGAAATCCCTTGGCCAATGCACTTCCTTTTCTTTCCTCTAGAAGCTTGAAAAAGTTCTTCGTCGGAGGGGTCGTAGCCTAGACCGAATCCTCCTTTGTTGTCTAGGAGTTCAATCAAAGAAGCCTTCCCATTTCCTACAGCATCGAGGCCTTGGCCTAACTAATAGCCAAATTTGAGCATCTCTTTGGCAGCCATTAAAGTAGCGGAGGGCCATGCCGACTCGAGTTTCGAAGCTTCGGAAATCATGGAGACTAGCTCGAAGCTGTGAAAAGTTGCCTCTGGGAAGGCATTAGCACCTATGTAGGGGACAAAAGTCTCCTTGAAGAAAGTCAGGGGCTTCTCAGCCATAATAGTGACCATCGGATTCTTGGATGGGAACTTGAGTCTTCGATGAAGAGTATAAGTAACCGCGCCCACGGCGTGTAGCCAAGGCCTCCCTAAGAGCATATTATTAGGGGAATCCACCTTGATTGGAGTCGCCACCAATCATTGGATTTTTCTAATGTGTGACTGGTCACCTGTTTCTAGTTGATTTTATTACCGATCCTAAGTTAAGAAAAAAGACATTTTTCCTAATCTAATGTGGATGGAAAAAAATCTTGGTTCTTAGGTCCGGAAGTTTGGTTACGTGTGGGAAAGGTGTTAGGCACCCCACAACGCCTATCCGAGGACAGTCCTTTGTTTTGATAAAACCTTAATTTTTTGAAATTGGCAGTAAAAACATGATCTTAGCATTGGCTTTCGGGACTTTGCATGCATGGGGGCTTTGAGATTTGGCTTTTGAATGGGTGGGGTCCCAATCGATGCTTTCTTAAGGCATTCGGCAAAGTACCAGATTTCCACAGTGAAAACTCGGCGACATGTCACCTTACTTTCGCGGCAGAAATTAAGCATCGCTTGCCTTAGGTGACACGAACTGTGACAATCACACCAGAAGGGGGTGAGCAGGTATATATACATACATCATGCACAATGCAAGCACACAGAGTAGGAAAGTAAATGCCTACATCCCTAGAGCATGGCCCAAAATATAAGTGCAGGAAAGTAAACAAGGGTTGCCATACTCTAGAGATGAGGACGAATGGTACACGGCATGATATACCTAATACAAACCATCTAGAGGAGAAAGGGAAGAGGGAGGAAAGGGGTTTAAAAGTTTACATAACCAAAAGGAAAGACTAAACTCCTAGATCTACTGATTGCAGCCGCTTGGCTCACACTTGCTCCCGCGCCCTTTTGCTTACGCCTGGGAAGCCGTGCCTTCGCTTCATGCGTCCTCGCTCCGTGTGTATACATACAAAGGAAAATACAAGAAACCAGCAGACAAGAAATGGAAGGAAAATATGTGAAGTGCATATGAAAGAGCATAAAGCGAGTAAGCATGATAGCATGGCAAGCAAACAAGCGAGGAAGCAAACAAATGAACAAAAAGGCAAACAAGCAAGAGAACACACAAAAAGGTGGCGTCCACGAGGGACAAATGTAGGTTTGGATCAAATGTCCATAACTTCATTGTGTTGAAGCATGGATGACACACTAGCAAGCAAGACTCATGCATGGACATGTAAGCAAGCGTGTAAAGATGCATATAAAGCCAACGGGTGGCACAAACAAGCATGGCAAGCATATCATCTAACAGAGCAGAAAAGGGGAAAGGTATGCACGAAGTAACTGGCATCATGGCGATGTGTCCCAAGTGGTTGCATCCAAACAGGGCCTCATGGGCGTCAAATGTAACCATACAACCACACGCCCGCTAAGGGCGTCAAGCGTGGCAAAGCCTAGAACAAGAGAGGCTAACACAAGCATAAAGCATAGAATCAAGCAAGCATAGACATGCAAAATGAGGCTAATATACCCATAAATGAAAATTTTATTAGACCCTCAAAATGGTGCAACATGCATACCAAATGTATGATTTTTTTTTTTTTCCCCTCTTTTAGTATGACCAAATGTATGATTGATGCTAAGGAAGAAGAAGAAGAAAAAAAAAAAAAAAAACAAAAAACTACCTCCTTGTTCCTTCTTCTTCTTTTGGGTTTTGGGTATCTTCTTCTTCTTTTCTTGTTAGTTTTGGGCTCTTCTTCTTCTTTTTCTTATTTTTTTCTTTCTATATTTCTTCTAGTATTGCCGTTTCAGTCCACTGCCACTTCTTTTCTATTTGTGTGTAACTGTGTTGTACTGCTGTCCTCCACTTGTGTTTAAATATTTTCTTTGTTCTGATTCTGTGAGCCCACGCACTACTACTTCCTTTAAAGATTTTTGGTTTTGTCCACTTTTAAAATTTAATTCTTTTTTAATTTTTTTTATTTGTTTTTGAGTTATATTATTCATTTTAAAGTGTTTAAACACTAAATTTAGAAAGCTTCTCATTCCAGTTTTTAAATTACAAACAACGATACTCAATGGCGTAAATATTAAAAAAGTGAGCCAACTTTGATTAGACAACACCTCCGTTGCTAATGCCCAACTACTTTTCCTTCTCTCTCCAGACTTTTTTTTTCTCTCTCACTTTCACAATTGCACGTTACTCTTTATCTTTCTTCTTTCTTTCTTTTTACTTTTTCCTTTCCTCTTTCTCCTACACACTGCCACTCCTTCTTCTTCTCTTTAATTTTTTTTTTCTCTCTCTTGCACACTGTCTTCTTCTTTTTTATTTGGGCCAAAATGGCCAAATACCACCATTTTCATAAATTTGTAGCAAAAAAACATTGTTTCGGAACTTATTAGGGAAATACCACTTTTATGGAACTCGAGTTTCTTAAACTCGATTTCCAAATGGTACTCGAGTTTAAGAAACTCGAGTTCCTAGAAGTTTTGCCACCGTGGCATTGCTGAGGTGGAAATTGGGCGATTAAAAAAAATAATGTGGTACTCGAGCTTGGTATACTCGAGTACCACGCAACACAATACTCGAGTATACCAGGCTCGAGTACCTTTTATTTGTAGATAATCCAAAAAAAAAATTTACAAGGTACTCGAGTTTGGTAAACTCCAGTACCTTGTAATTTTTTTTTTTTTTTTAGATTATCGACAAATAAACATAAACATAAAAATAAATAGCTTTTTTATGTTTTTATTTATTTAAATAGAAGCATTGTAAAATATAGAGATTTTAATTTGAGCTCGAGTACCTTGTAACTTTTTTTTTTGGGATTATCGACAAATAAATATAAACATAAAAATAAGTAGTTTTTTTTATGTTTTTATTTATTTAAATAGAAGCATTGTAAAATATAGAGATTTTAATTTGAGCTCGAGTACCTTGTAACTTTTTTATTTTTTTGGGATTATCGACAAATAAACATAAACATAAAAATAAGTAGTTTTTTTTTTTTATGTTTTTATTTATTTAAATAGAAGCATTGTAAAATATAGAGATTTTAATTTCAAAATATTAATTTAATTTCTACATTAAGTAAAACTGTTCACTGTTTTCTCATAAAAATTGTTCATTGTTTTCTGCATAAACTATTTCTAGCATTCTGCATAAAATTATTTTCTGTTCAGCATTATTTAAAAATTTGTTCAATCTCTTTTCTGCATAAATTATTTTCTGTTCACTATTTAAAAAATTGTTCACTGTTTTCTCATAAAACACCTAGTGAAATCTTGTTTTCTAAATTTTAACACCAAATCTGAATGCTTTTTCATGTTTGAATTTCACAATAATCGAATCTATTTTTCTGCATTGATAAAATCTACTTTTAGCCATACAGTCTACCTTTCTAGAGCATTAAGCAGCTGAATGATTGTGTCCATCTATTTGCCTACCTTCAAGCTTTGCAAGTAACAAATATACTTTTATAGGGATGCATACGCCTCCCATTGTAGTCTTTTAAAGCTGGGCCAGCTTGCAGATTGTGCAGCCACTTCTTTCATACTCATGGCCTTGGTACCTAATCATTAGTATTGCACAACTGCATTGTACAAACACTAGGAATTGCACATTTTTAATTACATTATTATGCCATTCTCATAATTTTTTTAAAGTATTTTTCATGTGTATTATTTTCATACTAAGCTACATTGTATTTCTACAAAATTTAATGCAACACAAGTGCTAAATGTCTCTTTTAGATTTCTACTGCCTATTGCTTCCATGCTTTAGAAACCTAAAGATTTTCTAGTTGATTGCTGAATGGGGAACAATACACAATATCTGGTCCAATCAGAGTCCACTCACATAGGCTTAATTTATGCAGTAATCTTCTAATCAAAAGTACGAGTTGACATTAGAACGTAACCATTAGTAGAGGAAAGTCAATTAAATTTGAAACAAGAGGTATAGAAAAAGTCATGTTTCTTTAGCAATTTTATGAAACAAAGTCTAACAAGATACATAGCTACAGTTAACACTGAATTAAATAAACTGTCTATTACATGTGGAACAAGAACTTGGAGACAATGTCACTTTGCAAGATATAGAAGTGGTATCAACTAAAAACATAACAAAAGTGAAATGTCCTATGATATTTAAAAGATCTTTGTTTAAAAGATTTTTTTTTTCATAAAAAACAAAAAGATATTTGTTTTGTGATGTGTTTGGATGGCTATCAAACTATCTATCATTTTGCCATTTTGGAAGGAATGTAATAGAATGATTATATATATATATATAGAAGGATTCATTCAAAATTTAAATTGAAAGAAATGAATCAAATGATACCCTTAAAGTGTGGATGAAATGTTTTATAATGCTTAAATCACTATTCACCAGCACGCATGAATAGCTTCCAAACAAATCAAGACAGTCCAGACAGATACAGACAGATGTTCAAAAGTTACAACTATTTACTAGCATGCGTAAAAAGAGATCTAATAGATTCCTGAGATCTGAAAGATTCCCAGACAAGCGCAGACAGACTATTACTCATTAGTACTAATTTCCATACCACCAACAAATTAACTTGAGTTAAATTTACCTACTCAGGTTACTTTACCATGGTTCATTTCACCTATAAAAGAGACGGACTACGAAGACAGAAGACAAGTTTCTAAGTTTCTAAGTTTCTAAGATTCTAAGCTTTTAAGTTCCAAGTTTTAGAAAGCCTTTTGTAGTAGCCTTCCCTCTCCCTCAGAAAGACTTTTGTACTCTCTCCCCATCTTGTAATCTTGTAACCTTTCTCTTCAGATAGTTTTATTTTCAAGCTTGTATCAAAGACAGCAGTTTGTTTTCAAGTTTATCAAAGACTGAAGTTTTTATTCAAGTAAGATTTTACTAGTTTTTGTTTTCATATTCCATACTTCATTTTAACCTTATTTTGAATATATCTATTTTGCTATTTACTTCTTTATTATCTATTTTATCATTGTTTATGCTTCCATATTACTGTTGTGCTCTCTCCTGTGTAGTCATTGGTATTAGAGCATCCGGATCATAAAACACCTAATGAACAGTGAATAATTTATGCAGAAAAAACAGTGAACAATTTTTCAAATAATGTTGAACAGTAAATAATTTTATGCAGAATGCTAAGAATAGTTTATGCAGAAAACAATGAACAATTTTTATGAGAAAACAGTGAACAGTTTTAATTAATGTAGAAAAAGCATTTAGATTTTATGAATGCAGTAAATAGATTTGAATATATAGTAAACATGATGTAGCACTAACTGTGGCATGAGTAGTTTTTTGAAGACATGTCACCAGCCCGTTGCTGTAGCACCAACTGTAGTCATACGAATCACATACGCCAACAGACGCCACTGTTTCACACGTGCTGCTCAACAGCTCGGCACAATTTCACACACTGTCCAGTCATATCATCCACATTCATGTGAATACTTAAATATATGAATAATCGTACCTTGGTGCCAGGGACATTGCACTGTGTCAATTAAATATGATGCTCTGTTCAAGAACATTGCAACTACCGCCCACATCTTCAAATCTCACTGTGACATTGGGAACATTTAAAATCCTATTCATGTAGTGTTTTTCCAGCCTGTATTGACATGACAAGCCCTAATAACTGAAATTATAATGCTTGGAACATGAAATGAGGTTATAAATGCACCACAATAATGATCTTATTTCTACCCCACTAACTTCGTAGATTGACTAAGCTATGAGTCGCAACACCTCAACATCAAATCGTACAATATGAAACAAGTTTGGATCTACTTCAACAAATAGATTATCACAAGTTCCAGCAGATCAACAATTACAGACATACACAGACCACTATGGAGGGAACTAGGTTGGAAAGAAGAGAGATTTCCTTAATATGCCAATATACACGTACGAGAGTCTTGGAAGCGTCGGGCACATCATGGTCGGCAAACCTACAAAAGTAAGTACAGATACCACCGCAATAGAGTTCACCGTAGCAGAACCACCATGGTCAACCCTATACGAGAAGAGGTGTGAGTTGGAGGTGTATTGTCGATGGCATGGGTTACGAGTTCCTAAGGCATGCTCAGCCGAGTTACCTACAAATGAACCTGCCAACATGCTTGTCTTGAACAAGAGAACAATCAAATGCAAAGGCGATTAAACCGTTTTCATGCAATCCAAAAAGCTAGGAAGCATCTAAAGGGGAAGGCACAAGAGCGAGCCATCAAGTCTATTAATGAAGTTACTGCGTTAGATGATGAAAGAGATATTTCAGACTTCTCAGATTCAAGTAATGATGATTTCCAAAAATTTCTACCTACGAACATTAGACATTGTTGTTAATGTCTACACGTTCTATGCAATATAAAATGTTGTTGTTAATGTCTGACAACTGATGATTATGTACATTCAACTTTTGCAAATCTAAAGATTAACTGTTCATTAGTTTTGGCTAAGTTTATATGAAATCACTTGCTCATTTTTTCCCTGTTGTTCTTTGTTACTACATATGATTCTTGTGCTTTGGTTGGACAATGTCCTCTACTTTGTAATGTAGGAAACACCTTAGGAAGTGAAATGCCTCCAGTTAGATATGTTGATGTTTCCAATATTCTGTTTGTGTAATTTGAAATGTTACACACATATTTTATCAATGCAGAAAAATGAATTGTAAGCAGATTCGAATATATAGTAAGCATGATGTGCAGAGAGCAAATTTTATTAATGTAGAAACAGATTTTATCCATGCAGAAAAATAGATTCTATTATTGTGAAATTCAAACATGAAAAAGCATTCAGATTTGACGTTTAAATTTAGAAACCACGATTTCACTAGGTTTTTTATGAGAAAACAGTGAACAATTTTTCAAATAGTGAACATAAAATAATTTATGCAAAAAAGAGAGTGAACAATTTTTTAAATAATGCTGAACAGAAAATGCTAAAAATAGTTTATGCAGAAAACAGTGAACAGTTTTACTTTACGCAAAAAATAGATTTTATGAATGCAGTAAGCAGATTCGAATATACAGTATACTTGATGTGTAGAGAGCAAATTTTATTAATGTAGAAATAGATTTTATCAATTCAAACAAATAGATTCGATTATTGTGAAATTCAAACATGAAAAAGTATTCAGATTTGGCGTTGAAATTTAGAAAACACGATTTCACTAGGTGTTTTATGAGAAAACAGGAAACAATTTTTTAAATAGTGAATAGAAAATAATTTACGCAGAAAAGAGAGTGAACAATTTTTTAAATAATGGTGAATAGAAAATAATTTTATGCCAATGCTAAAAACAGTTTATGCAGAAAACAGTGAATAATTTTTATGAGAAAACAGTGAACAATTTTACTTAATACAAAAAACAGATTTTATGAATGCAGTAAGCAGATTCGAATATACAGTAAACATGATGTGCAGAGAGAAAATTTTATTAATGTAGATACAGATTTTATGAATGCAAAAAAATAGATTCGATTATTATGAAATTCAAACACGAAAAAGCATTCAGATTTGGCGTTAAAATTTAGAAAACACGATTTCACTCGGTGTTTTATGAGAAAACAGTGAACAATTTTTTAAATAGTGAACAGAAAATAATTTACGCAGAAAAGAGAGTGAACAAATTTTTAAATAATGCTGAACAGATAATAATTTTATGCAGAATGCTAGAAATAGTTTATGCAAAAAACAATGAACAATTTTTATGAGAAAACAGTGAACAGTTTTACTTAATGTAGAAATTAAATTCATATTTTGAAATTAAAATCTCTATAATTTACAATGCTTCTATTTAAATAAATAAAAACATAAAAAAACTACTTAATTTTATGTTTATGTTTATTTGTCGATAATCCCAAAAAAAAAAAAAAACAATTCTTAAATTAATAAAGTAAAACTCCCAAAAGTTTATATATATGCACACTTAGAATTAATACTGTTTGAACACATACATATTTAAAAAAAAACAAAGTTTAGTTAAAAAATTAGTTATAGTCTAAGGCTAGAACCTTGCTCAATTTATTTTTATTGGAGGTGAATTTTGCAACATCCACCATTGGATTACATTTTCTTCTTATATCCTCCATGCTTGCAAAATTTTTAGAAAATTAAAAATCAATAGCTATGTTATCAATAAATTTTTAAAATTGCAACTTTTTATAATTTAAAATTGTGCATAAAATATAATTTTAAATCATATAGTAAATAATATCTAATTGACACAAAATTTGATATGTGTATTAAAAGTGTAAAGAACATGCAATGTAACGGTTAGATTTTCAAAATATTTAGTAATGTAAATTTTATTAAATAAAATTATAACCTTAAGTTACAACTAATTTTGTAGCTAAATTTTGTCATATTTTAAATCCTAATGTGAGTTTTTTTTTTTCCTTCTTTTTGGGGAATCCGAATGCAAGCCTCTTTAATATTGCAGTCTAATTAAAGAAATTATTATTTTTAATCCTAATCCTAGTGTGAGTCTCTCTAATCTATATCATATACTATATATAATAGCAGAAGCATTTTCTTGTTATTAAGGCGGTTACAACATGTAGGAGAAAAGACCCCTTAAAAATCTGCCACATTACCAATCAAAAAACATGGAATAAAAAGCGAAACGTTGTGCTTTTCGCGTCTTCAGGATTTAAAAATCAAGCGTTGCACTCCTTCGCCATTGAAAGGAAAATGCTTTAGCAAACTATTACATTTAAAAGAAAAAACACTTAAGCGGACTGTTAGCTACCAACTTCTATCAATAAACACCGCCTAAAACTCTTTCAGCCAATTAATAGAAATCCGAAACAACATGATCCTAGGTAGTTGTGAAACTAACTACAACGGCCATCTTCTATTCAAAACCTCCCTCAATTTATATATACCTTTTGAACCATTTTTTCCTTGCAAAAATAGTGATAGAAGTTTCGAATTAATGTTTTGCTCTTCTACAAGAATAATTTACTCAAGAAAGAAAGTCGTTGGATTTAGTGCAGCAAGTGAAAAAGGTGAGAATATTTTCATGTGCTATTTTTTTGAAGAGACCGAATAATTATAATTAAAAAAAAAAAAGATGATGTGAAGGGAGTTCACAAAGGCTCTTGAAGAAGAGTATGGAGGAAAGGAAAAGTGATTTTATAGGAATAGTAGAGGTGAGATAAATCTCAATCACGGATAGGATTGGGAACAGTAAAAGTAATTTAATAGGAACCTTTTTCGAATGTTCATACTTTACAAAATAGCCAATATGTGTCTTTATTTACACTAAGACCATTTTATTGCTTTATTTTTAATAAAAATATATTCACTCTATTTATTTATTCTTTCACTTAAAAAAAATTAACAATCATTATATATTGGGTCCTAAAAATAAAACAAAATATTAAATTTATTAAGTTTACTGACATTTACTTTGCCTATACATCTAATTCTTTTTTCTTTTTCTTTTTTTGGATCCATATGTGATTTACTAATCGCCAAATTTTGTAGAAGAAATTTCAAACATTTTCAGTGAAAAGAAAATAATAAAAGAGTCAACATAAAACATTCAATGTGATTTTCTCTTTAATTAGATTGTGATAGAAATGGTTCTAGCCAACAACATGAGGAGGAGAGATATACTTTGGTATATGGTAAGAGGTTATTACTTATGTGGGTGAGGTATAACCAACATGTATTAAGGATTAGATTATATAGAGGATTGAAACTGTTATTACCAAGGGCTATACAAACCTAGCATCGACACTACAAGTGAGTGATGACAGTTATTCTAAAATAATTATCGTCACTTCATTTTCATTTTGTTGGCTTCATAAAATAAGTGAAAAATACCATATTAATAGAGCTTCTTTAAAATTTTAAGATACCATACCTATAAATTAGAAATTTTTATTTATTTTACCATAAATAACAAATAAGAGTATCCTAATTCAAAATAAATAAATAGGGGAAATTACACTTTGCCTACCTGTAGTTTGCTTAAAAAACACTTTCCCTACCCGTGGTTTAAAAATTGGCACTTTACCCACCTGAGGCTAACTTTGTTTGTCTCTTGTTACCCACTTCTGTTATAAACATGGGTAAATTTGTATTTTGGTTACCTTTTTATGTTTCTCCTCTCAAAACATAAAAAATTAAAAAACAGTGGAAAAGAAGATCTAAAAGCTAGGTTTTGTAAAAATTAAAACCTAACTTTTACATCTTGTTTCAAGGGAAGAACATTGATTTGTATTTTCTTTCTTTTCATTGATTTTTTCTTCTTATTTTGGCTTTGGGCACCACCTTCCTCATTCTTCCGCCTCCGACGAAACGGGACCAGGACCAGGAGTAGTATCACCAACGCGTTCATAACCATGACCAAGCTCCTCCACATGTGCACCAAGAACGGCGTCGGCATGCGCCCCGCTCGCTTCTGATGTTAGCTTCGTCGTCATATGAGTATGAGTATCAATGGTGGTGATCACCATTCCCATTTGCGTTATTGTCTTCCTTGTTTTCAAAATTGACAAACACTTAGGTGGCTCCAATAATTTTATCTTTCTGACATGTAATTCTGGAGGTTTGGCTAGAACTACTAGAATTATTGAAGTTTCTCTAGGGATTACAATCGATGTACTCGTGTAATAGATCATTAAACTTATAGATTTTACCGAACAGACAAAAACAAATTTAAGAAGAAGAAGAAAAAAAAAAAAAAAAAACTTTCTTTGTTTCTGATGAGTAGCATATAAATGGTCGTCCATACTTGCAAACCGTCCATAATAATGACGAGTAAGAGTATGGACGAGCGTGAGTGCATTAATCCCAGACAGCATTCGATGATTGAGTCATAAATGAGTACGGAACCGTTACTACTGTCCAATAATGTGCATTTAAATAACTGTTACGAATGGTAAAAGCTAGGATTAAGTGGTCATCATTGAGCCATAACTCCTCCGGTTGTAGCATTATGTTACATAGAGCATTTACTCAATGGAGGCTATATAAAGCCAAGAAAGCCAGGTAAATAATTCATTAAAAAAACAGACAGAGAGAGACACGCACAAAATTGCTCTACAAATTATAGATTTCTAAAGAGTATAAGCTAACTTAAGCATCAGAGGGTCCTTGGCAGGCCCCAAACCAGTGCCATTATCTATTTGGTGTTTTCTCTTACATAGGATATCAGATCGTCCATCGAACTGACGAGGAACATACTGACGATGAGAAATTGTGCTTCATCAGTTTCTATTTGAACTAATAATGTTTGTGCTAAATTTAGTTGATCAACCAAAGTTAGAGCAGAGGCCGAAATTAAACTACAAGCAAAACACAAGCTGGGTTTCCAAATTAACAAAATATAATAATGGGTTGGTTTTTGCGATTTGCTTTGTGTGTTGTCTAATCTTTTGTGTCCGAAGTCTGAAATATTAATGAAGTGTTAGTCTGTGACCGTTAAGGATTGGATCTGCTCCAACATAATTTCAATTTTTAATACGTTAAAATAGAAGATCTAAAAGTAATACATGAAAAGAAGTAAAAGTTAGGTTTTAATTTTTACAAAACCTAACTTTTAGATCTTCTTTTTTCTTGATTTATTAGTTTTTTATGTTTTGAGAGGAGAGAGACATAAAAGGTAACAAAAATACAAATCTATCCAAGTTTTTAGCAAAGGTGGGTAATGGGAGACAAATAGAACTAATCTCAGGTGAATAAAGTGTCAATTTTAAAACCGTGGGTAGGCAAAATATTTTTTGGGCAAACCATAGGTGAGCAAAGTATAATTTCCTCTAAATAAAGTCATACATTAGTATACTATAAAACCGAAAATTTTTGACGTTTTGTTGACTTCATATTATTTTGACACGTCAGCTTTGAAAGCTCTACTCTTAATCTTTTATACGCTAAGCATCGACTCTTTTGTTTTTGTTTTGTTTAGTTTTTTTTTTTATATTCACTCGTATAAAAGAGAGACCCAACCGCTTAAATATACTTCTTAGACTTTAATTCCCAATTAAACTCAAATTAAGGTTGTTTAGATAGGTTTAAACTCAAATTAAGGTTGTTTAGATAGGTTAGAACTCTAAAAGATTCCAATAACACTTATGTGGCGTTTGGTACAGGGGAATCCACATTACTCCTGGCATTCAGATTCCTAGGAATCACATTCCTAGGAATGTAGCTATTCTTATGTTTGGTTTCATTGGGAATCTCTTAAGATTTTTAGGAATGTGAGATGATAATGTTTGGTTTATTCCCAGGAATCTTAAATGAATTATTTATTTTTCCCATTCTATCCTTAGATTTGAATGTGAACTACCAAGTCCTTTTAAAAAAAATCTTCCTCTAAATAAATAATGAAAAAAATATAAACTATTAATTAGTCCTTTAAAAAATATCTTCCTCTAAATAAATAATGAAAAACAAAATATAAACTATTAATTAGAACTTTGTTAAAAAATATATTAACAGAGCTGTCTATCCTGTTTATGTTGTTTTGGCAGGAAAAGATAAAGATAAGATAAAAGATATTGATGATTTGTTTTATATTTTATCTTAATTGCTTAAATTATAAGGAAAAATGGTTAAAATTGTCAATTTATAAAAAATACAAATTCCTTTAAGCTTGGGAATCTGGATACCCACCTGTTTTAAAGGGAATCACATTCCTACTGAGAGGGGTTTAAGGGGAGAATCCAGATTTCCCTGGCATCTGATTCCCTGGCGTAATTTACAACCAAACATGGGAATCTTTAAACATTCCTAAGAATCCTAAAACATTACCCCATACCAAACGCCACATTAAACTCCTAATCCAAATAGGTTTTAATCTCTTATCATTTTCCTTAATTGATAAGGAGACTAAAAGTTTAATATGAATAATCCACAAAATAACTCTCCACGTTATTTCTTCTTTTATTTATTTTCTTTGTAGTGACCATAATATAAAATAATATCACCTTCAAAATAAATCAAATAATTCACCAATTCCACTCTAGAAGCAATTAAATTAAATTTAAGTAAGGCAGGTGTTACATCACCCAATTTGAGTGTTGAGAGTGGTTTTGGTGCTTGTGGAAAGTATTGAAAGAAGCCATTAATTGGCAGATGCAATTTGAAACTAATTGCAAGATTCAGATAACTAGTGAAGGCATGATTTGGTGAAGTCCGTTGGGAGAACTCGGAGAGTTTAAGTACATTGGGTAGATTAGGCTTGGAGGGTCTTTTTGATATCCTTGTACTCCAACTTTATTCACTAGTGGATCATTTCGGCTTGGAGGTCCGTAGAGGGGTTTTTCACCAAATACTTCAGTTTCCTCTTCGATAACACGTCTCGGTTTTCTCTCATTGTTTGCATCTCTCTTCCCTTACTCTTTATGCTTTACATTTATTGTTTATTGTATATGCCCATGCATTAGAGAGTAGATCCAGTTTTATTGCGTTACACTTACTTTTATTCCGCACTTAGTTAAGTAGGGTAAAAGTAATTTAGCCGTAAGTTTGAAATTGGGGGTCTAAAAGCTATAGTGTTTTACACTATTGAGCTTTCAGATTTCAACTTCATAATATTAAGCAGTCTGATCAAGGGAACATGCCTCTGTGATAAAAAACAAAAAACTGAAGATTTTCGCCAATGCTCTAGTACATTAATGAAGACAGATTTCAATTTTTGAAGGAACATGGAAACTTCACCACTTCTAGAGAATATTCTTATAAGAAAGCCTTATTGTTAAGTTCTTCCCTGCCAAAATTTTACCTGAATGCAAGAATATTTTCTTCTAAGGGGCATTCCCTAGAATTAACTGATATCAAAATAAGAAATTACTGTATCACAAGGAACTAGATTTCAATAGAATTGCACTAAGGCCTCACATATCTTTATAAACATTTTTATATTCCTTAACTGCTATCTATTGTTATTTTATTTGTTACCATCTTCAACTTAATCATTTTTTGTCAGAAAAAAGAATTCCTAGACTGATAGCATACAAGATTCCATTTTTTATTATTTTAATAGATTTCAAACAAAGGCTGGATTATAACTTTATGCCTTTATGGTCAGTTAAGAAGCCCCAAGCATTCAAGACTACATCAAAGATGAAAGAAAATCCATGTTATGTAAGTGCAGAGCAAGGCTCTTATGGTGTCTCAACTTTTGAGATCCATATTAAGAAAATATTTGTCCAGGACAACAACTATTCACTCTATGGAACATAAAATTGGTCATAATCCATTACTTGTTGCTAATATGTTGAATCAACGACTTATGCTTATAATCGATCAACCTGATGACTTTGTTTACAAAATAATATGCATCCATATTTTTCCGGAATATACTAAAAGCAAAAGCTATGAATATATATATTTACCTTAAAACCTGTTATATAATAAGTCACCTATCTTACCTGGATTAATTTTTTTTCTCAATGGCGGTTGTGAATAAGAAATTCCAGACCTATATAGGCTTTATAAATATTATTATTTTCATTGGTAAAAGAGTTATCTAGAAACAAAATGCATCAAACTGAATCTCATAGGCAATCTGTTTCACTAGCAAAGCAACAATAGGGAGGAAAAGTGAAGTGATTACCCTTGCTACATTCTGATATGAACAAAAAAATTGATGGTCCACTTAGGTTGTGGTAGAACTTCTGAAGTAGAAGATGAAACTGACATTCATAGCATCTTGAGTGCAAATTGAGGATTTGTATTTTGATTAACTAAATCTGCCAATGGAAAGAAAACAAGATAAGGATTCTTAATCTGACTTTTAGAAAAGCTATTACAAGATAAGGATAGATATAATAAACACTCAATTTTTGCTAGTAGATGCATAAGTAGTACCAGCCTGTTTCGAAGAAACACCAACTCTATCTGGTTTAGAATTTTGACTACCCCTCATATCTGCATACAGAATCAAATAATTGAGAACCTTAACTGAATTTAAACAAAAGAAAACAAGAGAAAGTTGGGTATTTGATTAATGCAAAAGGATTGAATATTGAAGGAGGTGTGTGAACCTTTGGAGTGTATGATCCTTCAAAAATCTTCCAATCTCAAGGATAATTGAGCAGTGTTGGAGCAGTCCCCACCTATTTCCACCTAGCAGCATGCTGACAAGTGAGGAGAAGGAAATACTAGAAAGTTTAATGCTATGTTTTATGCCAATTTACAGAAAAAAATACCTGATTATTAGTTTGAATTCACTTGGATTTTGGTCTCTCCAATTCCAAAGAATACATCATTCAAAATTTAATATTGATCAAAGCTACACTGAATTATATACAACTGATCAAAGCTACACTGAATTACATCACATGTTACAATTACAATAACTAATCTCCAAACAACCCATAACAAACTCACTTAATTGCTCTAAAGGCTTTCGGTTACACCAGAACTAACCCCCACATGCTGATCTAATTGAGTTAGCCTTTACTGTACTCCTAAGACTGCTGCTGCACAAGGCACTTTGTGTTTGCATTGCATGAGATGTTGCACATGCTGTTAGTACTGTCATTGTAGGGCTGCTGAGCTTGCATTATTGGGCTCTTAGATGCCTCATTCTTAACACTTCAAGCTTCCTGATTGCTGTCACAACCTTATGAGCACCAAATGAGTATCCGTCGTATCACCAAAATTGTCAAAAAGTTCTTTAAGTGGAATGAAAACTCTGTTATCCCCTCCTAAGATTCAATTCTATCGGAGTTGAATGATGAGCACCAAATGGTTCTTATGAATTTTGCCTCTAGGAAATTCAATGTGGGATTGACACCAAAGTATTCTCCAACCAGAGTTTGTTGCGTTGAGGGCGAATTGCCTATGATGTAGACTACAATGCATGTGTTTTTTTGAAGAAAACATGCATAAATTTGAGGCCTCCCAATCTGCCATATATGTAACATCAATGTCAAAAGGATGATAATACATACTTGCAGTGCAATGATGATTAGAATTATAATGAGAGCAAACTGAGATGAGAGGGGGAAGGGGATCCAGATTTTGTTTGGTTAGGAATTAAAATAGAGTTCAGAAATTTAAATTCTTCATAAATGAGTATGGCCAGATGGAGTTTGTCAAGAAGTGGGATGGTGAAAGTTTAGGGGAAACACAACACTGATTAGTGGGTGTGACACAAATCGGTGCAACACAATTATCACAATTTTATGTATTACAAGAACTGTATTTACAATATCAACTTGTAATTCCTCTTCTTCAGAATAAGCCTTTTAAATTCTTTCCCAACAATGTTATCCGAAATTGCAGTACATACCAGATATCACAAAATATACTCTTGGTTTCTGTTAATATCATCATATGACTTGAAGAAAAGAAAAACTAAAAGCATTTCAAGCATCTCAATTGGAAATTAATCCAAATCCAAGCAAAAGAATTTCCTAATACCAGTAGTAACCAAGTAATCATGAAACGCCATGAGGAAAAACACAATCATACAACAATCATTAATTAATAGTGGATGCGTGCCTTAACAATGGATTTGAAATTTGTCATTTGAAAATGATGAGAATACAAAGGCAAGTTCCTCAATCATAATCTGTTCATTCCCAGCACACCTTGCATGCTGTTCCTAGTCCTCCATTCCTTTTAGCTGATGCACACTTATGGTAGCTACGCAAAATTCTTCCAAATCTAATTTTCTGTATTGAATAGAACTAATATGCAACATAAACAAGTAGAGTAGACAATCAGCTGCCATTCTTATAATAATATATTTTTGGGAAGTAATTTTTTTTTAAAAAAATAAGGCAATCAGCTGCAACAAACAGAAATAGGATTTTTGACAGCATTACCATGTTGGCATAACCCTAGACCATGAATCCTTCATTGAATCAGTGGAGTTCCTAATCACACCCTGCTAGATCCACCAAATTTTATAACAGCTCAAGAGTAAAAGAATACGAGAAGAGAAGATTAGAAAAACATCTGACCATCTTAAAGTTTGACATAGTGATGAATCCACTTATGAAAAGCCTTAATGGTGTGAATTGATGCGGCAGATAAGCTAATGAAGCTACAAATAATGTTTTTATAAGAGCCTGTCACAATGAAAAAGCTTCAAATATTAGCTCCTCATCACCAATGTTCACATCAAGGATATTATATAAACAATATTGACTTTATTAATGGCTCCAGGGATAAGTATATGATTTAGTTACAAATTCCAGGTGATTTCTACTCAATTTTACTCCTTTTAGCTAGAAGTGCTCAATAATTTATTTTTTCATTATGTGTCTTTTTGGGTTTTATTATTATTTGAAAAAAAAAAAATTTGAATGGGAGGGGGTCTGTGTTGCTCAAAACATTAATTGGTCAAGAAGACAGATGTAAATTTTAGGTGGTCCTGTCCAATATTAAAAGAGAGATTTAGAATTGAAAATGCAAGTATAAGAGAATGCAATGAGAAATTTTTTTATAGTATGTTCAAATCCTATGATCCTAATAGGGTTTGTAATCTGATATGTAATTTTCTGCAATCTCATAAATAATCCTCACAGCTTCAAATCAATGCAATCACAATATGTTCGGAAAATAATTGGGTGATGATAACAGAGGTTTGAACCTTTTCTTTTCAGAATTTGTAATACAACAAAATGCAACATTTAGGACATATCAGCTCCCACACCATATGTCAGACTGTTCAGTTCAGTTAACTTCTGCTAACAAAAGCCTACCATATAAGCATATAACAACCCAAAAATGGAAAAGACTTAGATTTGTTCTTTAATTTGAACAAGTAATTCTGGAATGCAGCCTACCATTGATCACCTGGAATAGTTGTCATTACAAATCTGACTTGGATAAAATTATTAAAAATGATGTATTTAAAAAGGTTATGGCAAAATTCTTCTAATAATAGAATCATTTACCAGCAATAGCAAAGTCTGCTACTGGCCAAGGACCAAAAATATTTCTTTTAAAATTTTTTTGATCTTTCCATACGTTGGGAAAAGTTGAGTGGTTAACAGAGCCTGCACACTTGAGAATGAGGCAGAGAGGAAGGAAAGTAATGAGTTTCTCGCGCATGTGTATCTCATTATAAAGGACTAGTAATTTTCCACTGTAATCCTCCCTTTCAAAATTATTTATTTATGTCAATACCCATTTTATAATATGGGTATTGACATAAATAAATAATTTTGAAAGGGAGGATTACACTGGAAATTACACTATTACTTCAAAAATGGGGACAACCTACAACCCAAAAGAAAAACAACGTCAAATTATCATACTTGAATAATGGAGGTGTTGTAAATGGTGAAAACTTCCTCCCTCTCCCATCGAATATAAAAAGAAGAAGAATAAAGATAAATGCAGTATAATTACTTCCTAATGGGCACAAGGAAAAAAGTTCAGGATTATGCACCAAGGTCTAAATCACCTGTCAAACAAACCATGTTGCTAGGGAAAGATGACTAAAAACTTCTGTTTCCCCTTATGAGCTTGCCCTTTTCAAGCATCTTTGCCAATTGCTTTTACTGATATTGGCGTTATTTAGAAACCACACATTGGGACTAAAATTCTCTAATTGTCAAACTTAGAAGGGCAGGCATAAATATTCTCAAACATCTTTGTCATATGAACTTTGATATCTAGGCCTAGTGAGAAGTGAGTGAAAAAACTGAAAAGAGATGTAAATTCTATAATATTGAGCTTTCTGATCAATGGAACTTGCCTCTGTGGGATTGAAAAAGTTGAAGCTTTTCTTCAATGCTCTAGTAAATCAATGGAGACCAATTTCAAATTCTGAGAGGAATATGGAAATTTCTCCTTCTATTCAATCCCGAAAGAGCATCCTTTTCTGAGTTTGAATAAATTTTTTGAGAACATTGTTCTGAGAAAGCCTTGATGTTCAGGTCTTCCTTGAAAATTATTTCCCCAACGCAAAAATATTTTCTACTAGGGGCACTCCAAATTTTCTACAAATAGCAGATATCAAAACAAGAAATTAGTAGAAAACAAGGAACTTTCTTCTAATAGAATTGCACTAAAGCCTCATATTTCTTTATAAATATTTGTTTATTCCTTGAAAGCTAGCTCTAGTTATTTTATTTGTTAGCATCAAGCATTTAATTTACTTTTTTATGAGTAAAACTGAATTCCTGGAACTAGCGCATACAAGATTCCAATTTATATGATTTCTATAGATGTCAGATAAAAGCTAGATTATAACTTTATGCCTTCATGGTATGTTTTGAAGCCTCAAGAAGTCAAGACTACATCAAAGATGAAAGCGTAAGTGCAAAACCACTTTCCAAACTAAGTTTTTATGATGCCTTCACTCTTGAGATCCATCTGAATGAAATAATCAAAATTTTGTTCAGGACAGCTGCTGCTCACTCTATGAATCATAACATTGGTAATAATTTATTAATTCTTCCAAGTAATTTAATAAACTGCTCATGCTTTTAATCATCAACAGCTTTGTTTACAAGCTAAAACGCAATAAAACATTCTTTTTTTTCTGGGAACAAAAGGCCAAGTTGCAGAATATATAAATTAACTTTTCTATTAATTTATTATTATTATTATTTTTTTTTTACAATAGTTGTGAATAAGAATTGTATGTTCACCATGCTCTTAATACACATGTCAAATTTTCCTTCGCTTCAAAGCTTATAAGGCAGAAAGTGAGGGAAGTTCTCTTCGATGTGGGACAGCAAAAACTAAAGGCTTCCAAAGGCCACCTGCAGATATGCCCCCACAGATCTATAAGTTTATATTTTATGCATAATTTTATATTACAAAAACTTGCAATTTAAACAATTTATAGATGATATAGCAATTGATATTTAATTTTCTAAAAATTTTGCAAGCATGAAGAATATAAGAAGAAAATGTAATTTAATGGCGGATTTGTCAAAATTCACCTCCAATAAAAAGATATTGAGTAGGCTACAACCAGTTTTATAGCTAAACTTTGTCCAAAGAAATATGAAGCTATGGAGTTTCCGTGGTTCAGTTCAGTTCTTTGATTTCAAAGAACTCTCGTCGTGGTTAATCAAGAACAAACAGCAACTTGAGTTATTTGCAGTCACGGTTTGGTCCATATGGAACCAACGGAATCGGGTCCGTCTCAATCAACCAGCCGACGCACTTCACCAAATAGCTCACCTATCAAAAGCCTGGTTAGCAGAGTTTCATGCCAGGCAGGTAGCCACCGCTACGTAGGTGCAACCTCGTCACAGCAGATGCCGTTGGAAGCCACCACCATTAGAGTTTTTTAAAATAAATTTTGATGATTCGGTCTTTCCAAATGATAAGAAATCTGGTGTGGGTGTCGTTATTAGAGATTGCAGAGGCTTAGTCATTGCATCTTGCTCTAAGTTAGTGCATCAGGAACTAGGCAGTAATGATATCGAGGCAGTTGCTGTGGGCTGGGCGCTATCGTTTGCCATGGAAGTAGGTGTTAAGAGGGCTGTGTTAGAAGGAGATTCTTTGGTGGTTATGAAAGGTTTAATGCAAGAAGAGCGGTCTCTGGCACCGCTGGGTCTGCTACTTGAGGATGCAAAACATTTGTCCCGAAGTTTCGATGAGTTGCGCTACTCTCATACAAAGAGGGAAGGCAACGCTTTAGCTCATAGTCTGGCTAGATATGCCATTGGCATTCCAGATTTTCTAGTATGGATGGAGGATGTTCCATCGCAGTTCCAAAATGTATCTCAAGCCGATTTATTAGGCATATTTTAATAAAGAAGTTTCAATGTTTTCCCCCTCAAA
The DNA here is from genome assembly GCA_030021035.2 of Notholithocarpus densiflorus. Lineage (NCBI taxonomy): Eukaryota > Viridiplantae > Streptophyta > Magnoliopsida > Fagales > Fagaceae > Notholithocarpus > Notholithocarpus densiflorus. The sequence continues at coordinate 90,309 of JARYZH020000548.1, forward strand.
AAAAAAAGAAAAAGAAAAAATGTACTCAGTATTAATAAAATATGAATAAAATATCAAGGACAAAGTTTGGAGACAAACCTTTTCCAAATCTACATCTACATCTGCATTTATATATATATCTAAAATCTGAAGTGTAGTATTTATTATTGCTACACTCTAGTTAAGACATATTAGCATAATCTATATATATAATAATAGGTAAAGTAGAGAGAAAATTCAATTAAATTTCAAATTAGAATTTAATTAGAGTCTAATTTTGCGCCATGTGTCTCATCTAATCTAAATTTCAAAATTTCTAATCTAAATTTCAAAATTTTTGCCAAGTGAGTTAATTTAGTGTAAAAATTGAATTTCAATTAGAGTTTAATTTTGCACCACATGTCCCATCTAATCTAAATTTTTAAATTTTTGTGCCAAATTAGTTAATTTAGTGTAGAAAACGAGGAGTCCAATATAATAAACCATAAAAAATATAATCATATAACTAAAAAAAAATCAAATTTATAAGTAATCTATATATATATATATATTAATAGGTAAAGCTTAGAAAAAATTGAATTAGAATTTGAAATTATAATCCAATTTTGCACTATATGTGTCTAAATTTATGTGGGAACTACACCATAATTATCCACTTAAGTTTGTGTCATGTGTCTATTTAAGTTTTTTAATCTTTGTGTCAAATGAGTTAATGAGTGCAAAATACTAAGAATCTAATATTAATCAACTATAAAATTAAAAAAAAAAAAAAAAACAATCACATATAATCAATAAAAATCACCACATGTTTCTCAAAAAATAAATAAAATAAAAATCACCACATAACAAAAATCACCACACGTTCTATCTATATAAAAATTAGAAAAAAAATTATCATAAGTAGTATTAAATTTAGGTAAGAATTTTAATATGTGACTAATTACGTTTACTTAAAAAAAAAAACAATTTTACTAATTATCTATATTTTATGATAAAAATTGTGTTTAATTTTAAATATATCTATATGTATGCATGAATGCATGTGTTACATGCTTTAAAAAAAATTGACTAATTATTTATATTTTATAATAAAAATTTTGTTTAATTTTAAATGCATCCATGCGTTTGCATGGAGTTACATGCTAGTATATCTAAAAGTTAAAGCGTAGTATTTATTGTAGTGTAGCTATGTTCCAATTGAGACATGTCAGCAGTCACGTCATTCACCTATTTTTAATTCCTTCATCCCTTCACTTTCCATTTATTTGACTCTTCTTCACCCATTTTATTTACTATAAAATTTTGCTATTCTCTTTTCCATTCAATCCATATTTTTCCCACACTTTTACATTTTTATCTCTCCACTATTCTTTATCTTAACGGTGCAATTCCTCCATCCCTTCACCTTCCTTATATTTGACTCTTCTTCTCCCATTTTATTTACTAGAAAATGCTGCTATTCTCTCTTCCATTCAATCTATATTTTTTCCACACAAAAAGGTGAACTGTGTGTGTGTTTGTGTGTGTATACATTTCTTTCTTTGGTGGATTTTTAATTCTTTATTGCATCTCTATTTTAGGTTGATAAATTTTTGTGTTGAACACTACTTTAGGTTGATGCGATTTGATTATATTTTAATTTGTTATCTTTTATCTTTTCTTTTCTTTGATCAATATATTTTATCCTAGAACATTATATAGTACTCCTATATAATGATATAATGTTATTCTATTATGTAGCATGGCTTAGATAATTCGTTGTTTACAACTATACATTTTCTTTTGAGAATTCTTTTACTCATCTTCTTTTATCTAAATTTACTATTTTTCTCATATTCTCTCCCAAAAAATGTGATTATTCTCTCTCTCTCTCTCTCTCTCTCTCTCTTATTTATTCTTTCTTGAAACACTAATTTAGATTGATGAATTTTTGTTTTTTTTGTATCTATACTTTGAGTTGATACATTTTGGTGGTGTGTTTTTTAAGTTCCACATCACGTTTACTCCCTCTCCCTCTTATAGTCTTGGATTGAGTTAATTCTATCAATTATTTGTGTAATATCAATTATAAATTTGTGATAACGTTTGATTATCATGATAATCTCTTTAAGAGAAAGAAAGAGAAATTTGGATCATTAATTTGAAACTTAAAAAAGTTTAGCTGTACCATACATACATACATACACACATACATAAATACATACATACATATATACATATATATATATATATATAAACTCTATAACAAAATTTTGCAGAATATAGACCACTTCCCAAAAAAAAAAAAAAAAAAAACAATCAAACATACGCAAATTTCATAAAAGAAAAAAAAAAAGAACATTCAAAATAATAGAATGATATATATGTAGAGATAAAGAGATGAAAAATACTTTTAGAAATAATTCAATTTTTAAGAAGAACAAATTATCTTTAATAAATTTTAGAGAATAAATTATACATTAATCTAAATTCATCAAAGTAATCAAAGTAGACAATAGTGGAACAAATAATTATTCTCTCTCTATCTCTCTATTATTTATTCAATTTTTCTCCTAAAGATAATTAAATTGTAAATTTTTCTTTTTAGTTTTAAACTCAAGCCAAATGTTTTCTAACTAATAATCCAAAAGGTGGATCATGATGATTATAACTCTTTTTATTTTTTATACGAAATTAAATTTTTTTATTGATTGTATTTGTCAGTTCATATTGTTCCTATAATATTTTCTAATGTGAAATAGTTTTAAATAAGAAGAGTATTTGAATGACTAATTTGTTAACAATTGTTAACCTTTGTTATCATTATTCACATAGTGTTTGAATATGAATTTTTGTATAATTATATAAGCATATAATCTTCTTATTTTCAACCATAGTTTTCTCCTTAAGAAAATTAGATTGTATTTTCCAATTAATTTTTATTTTTTCTCATTTTTAATTACTTAATTGTAGCATTTATTGCTGCTACGTTTTAGTTGAGCCATATCAGCAGCCATTTCATTATCATTTTTCTTTTCAATTTTTCCTATAATATTTTTTTAAACATTTACTCATTTAAGGTGAATTAAAAACTTCATTATTTGTGGGTTCCAGCTAGCTCAACTGGTAAAGTCTCTGATGGTTGAATAAGAGATCTGGGATTCAATCCCCACCTACACCAAAAACTAATTGGTGTTTTGGTCTGATGATAAAGAGCTATCATCAGGAGCGGACGCCATAGGTTGAAACTCTCTTTCAAAAAAAAAAAAATTTCATTATTTAACAATAAAAATATCAACTCTCTCTTATTTTTAACTCTTCTAATTATTAAATTTTCAACTTTTTGTTACATTTTCTCCAAACTTTTCTCCCCCCTTTAACCTTTTCATCTCTCCACTTCTCTCTTTTTTTTCTTTTTTTTTTTGCTAGGTAAATGCGGGGGCTCGAACCCCCGAGCTTAAGGTATACAGGGACACCAGGTGCCACTAGGCTACAAGGCCCAGTGGCCATCTCTCCACTTCTCTCAACCTTAATGTCAATCTTCCTTTAATCATTTCTCTTCCTTTTATGTTGACTCTTCTTATCCTCATCCTCTTACTATAAATTTGCTATTCTCTCTTATTCTATACATATTTTACCACACAAACAATGATATTACTCTCTCTTTCTCTCATGATTTTTTTTTCTATTTTTGGTGGATTTTTTATTTTTTGTATCTCTACTTTATGTTGATGAATTTTTGTGTTTTTTAAAACTCTACTTTGGGTTAATGCATTTTGGTTTTGTGCTTTTAAGTTGTTATTTCTTTTCTTTCTTTGATTGTTAAATATTATTCTAATGTATTATAAAGATAGTATAGAAGAATATAATGCTATTTTATTACATACATAGCATGATTTGGATAATTTGGTGTGACTATATATTTTATTTTGACTATTATTCTTCTCATCTTATTTTTTGATCAACACTCATTTTTTGAGGGCCAGCTAGCCAATTCATTTTTTTTTTTTTTCAAAATCTTAAATCTTTTATATCTAAATATGCTATTTAAAAATGTTCAAAATTTTAGGGGGTTATAGTTTCTGTTTGTCGAACAAGGTTTCTCTCCAAACTAGTTTAGAGAGAAACCATTCAAATTCTACATAGGACAAAGTTTAGCTACAAAATTGGTTGTAGCATTAGGCTACAACCTTACTCAATAAAATTAACATTACTACATATTTTGAAAATCTAACCGTTGAATTGAATATTTTGTACGCTTTTAATACACATGTCAAATTTTGTGTTAATCAGATATTATTTATTATATGATTTGTAAGTTTATATTTTATGTATAATTTTAAATTACCAAAAATTGTAATTTAAACAATTTATTGATGACATGGCTATTAATCTTTAATTCTTTAAAAATTTTGCAAGTATGGAAGATATAAGAAGAATATGTAATCCAATGGTGGATTTGTCAACCTCAAGCTATAACCAATTTTGTAGCTAAACTTTGTCCCTCCTCATATATCTTTTTTTCGGATGTGAATTTTGAAAATCTAACTATTAGATTACATGCTTTTTATTTTCTTAACACGCATGTAAAATTTCGTTCAAATCGGATATTATTTACTATTCGATCAATAAACTTATTATATGCATAATTTTAGACTACAAAAACTTGAAATTTAAACATTTGATTAATGACATAGCTATCGATATTTAATCGTTTTGAAATTTTGCTAACATGGAGGATATAATAAGAACATGCAATTTAACAATAAGATTTTCAAAATTGACATCCAATAAAAAAATATAAGAGGAGTTTGAAGGGTTTTTTTCAAAAATAGTTTGGAGAGAAACATTTTCTCCTCTTGTCTATCTATTGTTCAATCACTAGTGGCTTTACATTTGCAAGTAATTCATTACTATCATTTTTTTTCTTTTTTATTTATAATTTGAATTAAAAAAAAAATTAGAAAAGGAAGAAGAAGAAAAAGAAGCTTATGCATTTGGATTAAAATAGGACCAAGGAAGATGCTTGATTAATTTACATTGATGAGATTAGTGACAGTGTATCACTACATTATGCAGGCTGTGAGGCTACTCACTTGCGGTTTCCGATTGTTCCGTTTAAACCATAGGAATTTAGAGGGTCAAACAGCATTAGACATCTCGCGTAACCGGACACAATTATACAGCGAAGAGATCAGAGATTTAATCATAGGCCATGGTCGAGCTCAATCAGGTTCACGTCTTTCTATATTTAATTGGTTTGCAAAATACCTAATTCCGCCATTATCAAGCTTTTTGAAGTTTTTGCGAAAGAGATTTGCTCGTGAAAGGATGGCATTATCAGACGAAAGATGCAATGTGCTTCTGGTGGTTGCAGTACTGCTTGTAACAATAGCGGTACTCAGCTGGAGGACTTTGGCAAGATGATCAGACCTTGTCCAATACAACAGCAGCACACAAAGCAGGGACAACCATTGGTTTGAAAAGAACCCCCTTTGTGTTTTTCTTGGTTTTTAATACTTGCAAAAATTTGTGTTCTCAATCTCAATAATTGTTTTCCTCATTTCAGATGGGTACCTTGGGTTCTTCACAATCAATGTCTTCCTCCTCTGGTCCTGTTTTTTTTGTGCACTCCTGACCATAACCCAGGCTCCAAATTGGACGATTTCTTTAGTTTTTCTTTCGGCACTTATTTTTTTATTCTTAGTAGGGACCACTTTACACAAATCTAAACGCTAATATGGTTTGCCGATTGAATTCCTAAGTAAGATGGCTTTGTGCACACTCTTTGATTTTCCATTGTTACCAAAAAAAATATATGGTTTGCGGATTCAATCATGGGAGGAAAAAAAATATATATATTTATATATTTATATATAGAGGTTGGATTCAAGTTACACCTGGTGTAACTCTAAGTAATGTTATACCACTTAATAACTTATTATTGAATTCATATTTTAAAAATCCAACCGTTGAATTACATATTTTATATGTTCTTCACATGCATGCCAAATTTCATGTCAATCAAATGTAATTTACCATTCGATCCACAAACTAATCTTTTATGCATTATTTCAAACTACAAAATTTTGAATTTAAATACTTGATTGATGATATGGCTATTAATTTTTGATCACCTTGAAATTTTGCAAGCATGGAGAATATACAGGATAATGTAATTTAACGGTGGATTTGTCAAAATTTACATCCAATTAAAAAATATTAGTTGGTGAAACATTGCTTAGAGTTACACCAGGTGTAACTTGAACCTAACCCTATATATATATATATATATATATATATATAAAAGAGAATTCTCGTCTTTCAACTTGACTTTTATATGGTTCAAAAATACCCTCATTAATGAAGAGTGACTTGATTTAGAAATAAGGTCATAAATGTCAAATAACAAATTCATTTTGAATTCAAAAAGAGAACTCCTAAAATTTAGAATTTTTTTCCCTTCATGTTCAAAAATGAAATTACAGTTACTGCTTATTTCTAAAGTTTATCATTTTTATTTGTTTAAAAAATAAAAAAAAAATCTAAATTATAATAGATGTAAATTATTAATCTTTATCCAAAAAAAATAGAAGAGCCTCTGAGTACGCGCGTAAGTGCGTGCTCAGAGGCTAGTGTGTATATATATATATACACAAGATAGAAATTTTACTCTAGCCTAATTTAAATTTATACGTGTGTGAAGCTCGTTCCTAGAGATTTGAACCCCAGTCCTTACCCCCCTCACTCTACAAGTACTTATACTTGAAATTGGGTAGATCTAAGTTGGGTTTAATGTATCAAGAAGTATGTAAAGTCTACATTGTAAGTGGTATCATTAAAGACATAAAGATTGATCTAAGAAACAAATGAAGGAAAGCTGAAACAGTGAAGCTTGATACTAGTTTCAACACTAGCATCTATCGAGACTTAATGAAGAATTCTCGACACAAGCTCAACTCTCGATCTATCGAGTTAACAGATTTCAAAATAAAGCCAACGGTGTTTTATTCTAAGAGGCTATTTGTTTATCGGTTTTTATAATCCTAATAGGGTTAGGAAAGCCCAAGATTTGTGTAGATCTAATTAAGGCATTTCAAGTCCATCTCTTCAAAATTAAGGCATTTCAAATCCATCTCTATAAAATTAAAATCCAAATCTAAATTTGAGTAGCCAAACGCAACCTTAAAGGATGTGTTTTGCATTTTTACCTTTATTATTTATTATTGTCATATCCCAGGACAACCATAACAACTAAGAGAGAACATATTAGGTAGAGGTTGTTTTTGTAGAAGAATCTAAATGTTACACGTCTTTTTCCTATAAAAAAAATAAAAATAAATATTACACGTCTTTATAGTTTATACTTGGAAGGAGTGTCAAATTTACCAGTAAATTTGTTTAGTACTTCTGAAAATTAAATTATTGGTTCACACGGGCATAATTAGGTCTTTTGTTTTACAAATGACCTTTAGATTCCCATATAAAAAATTTTTAAAAAAAAATTACCTTTAGATGGTGTTGATGCTCGTTTTTGAAAATCTGTACCCAAAAGTTCATGAGGAGGAACGCCCAACAAAAACCAAGGCCCAAAAGCCCATGTAGAAAAAAGCTCAATAAAAAGCAAGGCCTAAAGGCCCACCAAGAAATCCAAAGAGCAAGAAAGGCCCAAAGAAAACAGAGAAGAAATAAAAGCCTAGACTTACGCCTGGGCTAAGAAAGAAATGCAAGGGAAAGTAATCTGCAGTAGAATACAAATCTACTGCAGAATACCGTTCTTCAGCAGAATAGCTTCGGCAGATCAAGGAAAATTGGGTCCAAGACCTTTTTGATCTAGTAAACATTATTTGGGCCACAAAGGCCCAAATCCTTTTGTATAAAAAGATAGGAATGAAAATTGATATGAAGAAACACGATAGAAAGAAACAAGGAATGTCAGAAAGTGTCAGTAGCAAAAACTGCGTGAAGGAAAGAAAAGCCAAACCAAAGGAAATGACAAACGTAGCAAGAAATGCATGAAGAAATAAGACAACGCCAATGGCAAAAACAGCGTGGGAATAAAAGAAGACAAAAACAAAGGATAGTGGAGCAAGCACACAAGGGCCGAAGTACTACCAACCTGTACCTAGCCAAGGGAGGTGGGCCCACAATTAAAAGATTCAGAGGGCGTGGTTTGGTGGTGGGGGGAAAAGGGGTTTATATTTGGTTTCTAGCCATGGCTTCTTTTGGGAAGATACCCTACTAGGATGGTATCTTTACCCAAAAGAGGTAGCAGACAATTAGGTTCATCTAATGCATGCCATAGAGGTAGGTGGTGAGGTAGCCTAATCCTTATCCATTTGAACCCAAAGGTAGAGGTATATAGCAAGAAAAAACAAAGGGAATTTTGTCATGAAATGAGTAGTGGTGGAGTGAGAATGTATTGAGCAGTGGTAGTGGCCAGGCAACCAATGGGTTGGTGGACCGTCCTGAAGGAATGTCCACAACAAACCAAAAACAGTTGGTGAAGCCCTAGGGGTAAAAGGAAGAAATCTCATGGAATTAGTTCACTATAATAAGGAGAAGTAGCCATAGATGAAAAGGGGGGGGGGGGGGAGGGGGAACCCACGGCAAGGCAGGGGGAAACAGAAAAACTGAGAAGGAAAGAAAGAACGGAGAAAAGAAAAAAAATAAAGAAAGAAAGAAAGTGGTAAAAAGAAGAAAGAAAACACGGCAAAAATAGGGGCATGCATCAATAGATTATCTTTTCCCTCCCTCTTCAGCAAACCCACTTTCTGCATTAATCTCTAAAGGATGACTACTCTGACTCACATTTCAAACCACTCAACTTTGTAGCCTAATTGGGTAACAAGGTTGTGTGAGTTGGAGTTGAACTTTGTTAATCATTATCCTGCTGAAAACACCGTTCTTTTAATTCATGAATATGCAAGCAGAAAATATACATATTCTTCGCCGACACGTGTATTAGTGTGTTTAGCTTTAACTATTATTCTGCCATACTTATATGTGTATAAATTGCAGTCCATATTCTGCACATATATATATATATATATTATATTTATATGTGAATATGTATAAGTATATATACGAATATATGTCTATAGATATTTGAGAATATACTAACCCATGTAAACTAACATTTGCTTGATGAGTACTTTCTTTGGGTTTTAGAGTTGTTTATGTACAGGAAGTGGAGAAATATTTTCTTCAGCAGAAAATGGAGAAAGGTCACTCAAGTTGCAGAAAAATGCATAAGACTTTATTGCAAAGCAGAAAATTAAGAAAAGGCAACTATATAGCAGAAAATGCAAAAATGTCACTCATGTTGCAGTGCAGAAGACTTTACTGCACAGCAGAAAGTTAAGAAGAGCTAGCTCTGCAACAGAAAATGTAGAAATGTCACTCACGTTGCAAAAAAGTGCAAAAAACTTTACTACACAGCAGAAAGTTAAGAAAAGTTAGTTCTACAGCAGAAACTAGGGAAATGTTCCTTCAGCGGAAGAAACACAGAATAAGCCCATTTTGCAGCGTCTTCCCATGGACTTTGAACGCAATGTTTGCAATGGCGGCTCCAGGAATTTTGTTTAGGGGGGTCACTACAAAATTTTAATAAAAAGAGAACTAGAATATATTGAGTTATCAAAAAAAATAATAATAATACATAACAATTTTATTCTACAAGTTTTCAAATTTTGAATGTTACATGATAGTTCTTTATGAATATCTATTGCCAATATGGGTAGCTATGAGTCTATGATCATTTTATTTTGTTTAGTTTGTCTAACATTTTTATCTTTATACAGTTGTTATTATCTATTTGACTTTGTTATCATAAAAATATTTTAGACTAAATGACTAATTTCAACTCATTGGCTCCGTATTAATTATTAACGCACATAATCATACTCATTCATACATAAATTATACACTGTGTCTTCTTAACCAATTAAATGCTTGAACAATCTTTTTTTTTTATACAAGATAGAAATTTTACTCTAATCTAATCTAAGTGTATATATGTGTGAAGCTCCATCCTGGAAACTTGAACCCTGATCCTTGCCCCCCACACCCCACACCTCACACCCCACAAGCACTTATACTTGTGGAGTGACCATCGAACCAAGGGCGTGCGGTGGTAATGCTTGAACAATCATTAACTTTACAATTGTTTTCTTGAATTTTACTAACTTTATTACAAAAAGTTATTATAATATGATAACAATACACACACATGTAAAAAAAAAAAAAAAAAAAAAAAAAAAAAAAAAAAAAAAAAAACCCTCTCTATTTCTTAATTATTAAATTATATAAAGTTATATTATATTTATATTGTACATACAAACATTCACACACATCATAATTTACACAAATACATAACATTATAACAAAAAGTAATGTACACAATCAATATTAAACACACTCACACACATATAATATAAATTTATAAAAAAGAATTACACTTACAATTCACAAACACTTACTCTTTATTCAGTTTCTCAAAAAAAAAAAAAAAAAAAACCTTACTCTTTATTCTTAAAGTTGAAAATACTTATAATAAAGATGTGCAAAATTTAAGTCAGAGTGTGCAAAAAAAATATTTTTAAAAATAAATTAAAGTATTAAGCTAACAAAAAAAAAAAAAAATTTATATATATAGTTTTTTCTTTTGAAGTCAGGGGGTTCATTTGAACCCCTTGAATATGCTTTAGCGCCGCCCCTGAATGTTTGCACACAAACTGGCAGCGACAGAATGGTACCTTGGAACCCATTCTGTAGAGCGTTAGGCCCAACTTCCTTCTTAGAATTAACATCAAGACACGTGTCTAATAACATCAAGACACATATCTAAGGTACAAAAAGTCTAAAAAACACCCTCAACAGATGGTTTCTAACAACCACTCCATATCATTATATGGGGTTGTGCACTACTGCATGCATAATCCTAAGCAAGTATCAATGTATATCACCAAAACTTATCTTATCCACTGATACTAATCGTACTTTCTGAAAAAATAGCCAGCCCAATAGTAGGGGCTATGAAATTAAAAAACAAAAAAACCAAAAGTCAAAAAGGATTTAAAAGAGAAAGAGAGCGAAGGTTATTTTAAAAAGGATTAAAGAGAGAGAGAAGAAAAGGCTTGACTGGACTAAGAGAGAGAATAGTGGTTGGCCTATGGAATATGGATGAGGATCACGAAGTCAAAATAAATAAATAAAAATTAGAAAAATATAGAGGTAACGTAGAGCGGTAGAGGAGAGCCATCGTATAAAGTAATGAGAAAGGCCAAAGGGTCTGGCAGCCGGTGGACAAACTGAAAGAAGAAAAAGAAAAAGAAGAACGAAAAAGAAAGACAACCACCTGAGGTAAAACTTATGTTGGGTTTTTCACTTTTTCTTTTTCTTTTTCTATACTATTATTTAAAAGGCTTCTCTGTTTGAATTTCTCATTTTTTTTATTCAAAAATGCCCCTATATTCCTGTGTTTAAGTAAAGACAAACAAAAGGACAATCCGGTAAAAATACAACTCTAAGTCACACTAAAACATTGCCTAAAAAATAGGGTTACTCTCCTGTAGATTTCAAATTTCTTTATCCACTTATAAATTAAAATTTCAAAATAAAAATTATATATATAAAATAAAAACACAGATTTTTTTTTTAGCTATAAAATAGGACCACTAAAAAAAAAAAGCCTCTTCGCACGCGCGAAGCGGGTGTGACAAGGCTAGTCTTTATTTATTTATTTATTTTGTTTTTTCTTTTGATGGGTTTGAATTGGCATCCCACCTCCAACTTTAATTTTCAAAAACATAAATCGTCACTTAATGTGATTTTTTTTTTTTTGATTTTCTTTATTTTTAAGTTTGTCAAAAATTATTAAATTATTAAAAATTGTAGTAGTAATGTTATGAATACTATTTCAAAACTCGTTTCGGTTTGTCCATTGGAATGGAATGTTTTGGTACCGGTCTATTTTAACGTACCATTGCATGGTGTAATATTTAAGCTCAAATATCAGTTCAATAATAATAATAATATAATAATAAATTAATAATAACAACAAGAACAAGTATCAGTTCAATTATATATAGAATATAATAAGAGTAATAATATGGAGAAAAAAATGACAAACTTTGATGTTAATTTTAGTGATTGTGGAACATTGAAAGATGTTTAAAATCAGAAGCCAAACGGGCCTGAACGTTTCCATTTTTTTGTAAGTCACGTGGAGCTCACCAAAACAAAGAAAAGAAATAAATAAAATAAATAAATAAAAGTGGACAAAACAAAAGAGCATTGAAGGAAGTAGTAGAGCGTGGGCTCACAGAATCAAAACAAAGAAAATATCTAAACACAAGTGGAGGACAACAGTACAATACAGTGACACACAAATAAAAAGGCCAAAATGGCCAAATACCACAATTTTCAAAAATTTGTAGCAAAAAAACACTGTTTCGGAACTTAGTAGGGAAATACCACTTTTATGGAACTCGAGTTTCTTAAACTCGATTTCCAAATGGTACTCGAGTTTAAGAAACTCGAGTTCCTAGAAGTTTTGCCACCGTGGCACTGCTGAGGTGGAAATTGTGCAATTAAAAAAAATATTGTGGTACTCGAGCTTGGTATACTCGAGTACCATGCAACACAATACTCGAGTATACCAGGCTCGAGTACCTTTTATTTGTAGATAATCCAAAAAAAAAATATTTTACAAGGTACTCGAGTACCTTGTAAATTTTTTTTTTTTTTTTTTGGATTATCGACAAATAGACATAAAGATAAAAATAAGTAGCTTTTTTATGTTTTTATTTATTTATCAGCATTTTTTATTGAAC
>JARYZH020000548.1:103112-133658 GCA_030021035.2 Notholithocarpus densiflorus
GATGAAGAGTTTCAATTGTACCATATGACATCATTCATCACAAAATTTTAAATATTGTGACAATATCTTAGCAAAACCTAGTTGCTTCTTGTTGGAAGATAATGATATTTGTTATCATTCTTTAATTTTTTTTTTTTTTTTTTTTTGTGAGTGGATATTGTCTTTAGCAAATAAGTACTAAGAAACTTATAATAAAATAGACATTCATATCTCAAAAGAAAAAACTATGGATTAATCCCACATTGGAAAATGAGTGTTAGTTAAAGAGATTTAAAGCATATGTTGTGTATCCAAGAGTTAAGTCCTTTTGGATATACATCACTGTAAGTTTCTTTAAAAAACCTTCTCCCCCTCTTCCCGTGTGTGTGTGTTAAAAATACTTAGTATTCTCAAAAAAAAAAAAGAAGACATTCATATGTTAAATAGCTACCCTAACTTTGTGTGTAATCAAAATTTTTATATACTAATGAGATTAATTTTGTATGACATACACTTTTTATGTATATAATTTCATACTTCTTCAAATAGAAATTTTATCTTAATTTTCTCACCCTCTTGTAAAGTGTCATATAAAATCAAGATTCAATTTCACCAATTTAATGGGATCTAATTTCGTAGAATTGATGAGGCTCGTCTTGGAATATTAATTATCCAAGATAAGGAAGGGAAAATGATTGCCTTAACGAGCTAGATAATAGTGATGCCACCAACCATGCATTGATAAGCCATGGCTGCAAGAATGGTAGTGCAGTTTGTAAGGGACATGGTCATAAGGGAAGCAGTATTTGAAGGAGATTTAGCCACTGTCATCAAAGCTGGGACACATAGTCAAAGTCTTAAGGATAGGATGTAAATGAACAAAACTATTTATGACATGCTTGAGTTTGGTTCAAGAAAATGCTTATTTTTGTTAAACTAAACTCAAGCCTAAATTTAGACTCGACTTTAAATGAGTCAAATCAAACATTATAATGTATACGAGGCTCAATTAAACTATATATAATATTATATTTTTATATGTATGCCTATCTATTAATATACTAATGATTGTAAAAAAAAAAAAAAAATACTTATATTGACTTTAGATTGGATTGTATAAGTTGGTAAATAGATTCATATGGTATCAAATTAATATTTTTAGTTTATTGATAATATAAACAATCAATTCATAGTAAAAATTTTAAAATTTGTAAATGGTTAAACAATTTTTAGTCATGGTTTTACTATATATATAGGAAAAGATAAAATTAATTAATTAATATTTCGTGAATAAGCTCGAGCTTATTCAATAAGCAAATGAACTAAATTTAAACATACTTGTTTTGTGATAAGCTCTAACTTGGTTCATGTTCAAAATAAAATTAAATAATAAACAAATTTAAACATTAAATATTTGGTTTCGCTTGGCTTGTTTACAACCCTAATAAAATATACATAAATTGGTGTAAAGGCTCTAGACAAACACAACTTGGTCTTGGTACACGTTAAAAGGGAAAAAAAAAATAGCAAGGCACATGCACTAGCAAGTTTAGCTAAAGATTTATAGAGGGGATGAAAACATGGATTGCTTCATTACTTGCACTAGTAGAGCATATTATGGCTTCTGATTTAGCCATGGTTTGAGTAATAAAATATCTACATTGATTCTTTCTTTTTCTGTATTTTTAAAGTGCTCTAATTTTATATCATTTTTTTATATAATTTAAACCACTTCTTGATCAATTAAAACTACTTTAATCTCATTTAAAAGTGTTTTGAATCCATTTAAACCCTACAATCCATTTAAAATTATCTAAATTTTCACATCAAAATTTGATATTAACTCAAAGATAACCTTCAATGAATTTTTTTTCTAAAAATTCAACAGTTCATTTTCAATATATTTTCATAATGGGTTTAAAATTTACAAACATTATTGTATTTCATAAAAAATAAAACCATTGTATCATAATAAAAAGAAGTCACGTTATAAAGTAAAAAAATTAAATTTATAAAAATAGGCTAACCATCTACCATCTTATTTTTTTAAAATTAAAATGTATGTCAAAAGTATTGTAGCTCAATTAATTGGTGTCTCCTCATATTTCCAAGACATATAAGGTCAAAATTTCACCTCTCCTATATAACTATCAAATTATAAAAAAATAAAAATAAAACTAAAATTTATGAAGTAATCAAGAGTCATAATCTACCAAATATTATGCTTGTATGTTTTTTCGAAGTTGAAAAAAAAAAAAAAAAAAAAAAACATGCTTCCAATTCTAATTTTTTAGTAGGTAATAATGATATTTTATTTTAAAAAAAATACAAAGAAAGAATCTGAGGTGCTCATGAAAAAATAAAATAAAATCTAAGGTGTATACTGGTTGACGTATACCATATGATTCTAGACATAATTACAGTCAATTTATTTTTAGACAAATTACGTAGCTAAGTTCTCAATAAAATCAAAGAGCAATCTATTTCCCAAGACATCCAATGAAATAATATCCCTACAAAATGCTAAATTAAACATTTAATAGGAATGACTCTCTGTAGTGAAACAATAAAACCCGTTTGGTAAGAGATTTCTATTAATGTTGTTTAAGTTTTGTGAAAATACGTGTAGGTAAAAAAATGTATAAAAATACATGTTGTGGTGTTTAAAAAACAGGTTTTTTTATTTATTTAAATACCATTACCAAACGAGACCAAGTATGTAATTTTTTTTTTGAAACCAAGTATGTAATTAGTTAAAAGCAAGCTATAATATAAACTAAATAAATGAAGTAACCATAGAAACACCATAGAAAGTTGAGTTGGGACTTGAGAGTAAAAAGAGTGGATTAGGATCCGGTGCAATAACTAAATCATTCATAATTTTTTTTACTTTTTACTTTTTTTAATTAGCCAACCTTAATAAATGCCACCTTAATTCCATTGGATTCTAATTACAATATACTTTTCTTTAAAAAAAAAAATTACAATATACTTTGTGTAAAGTGGCATCTATAATAAAAGATTCAATTATTCAAATGCTCCAATTTAATGGGCCCTTTTTTGTGGAACTGATGAGGCCAGTCTTGGAATAATTATCCGAGATAATAAAAGGAAGGAAAAAAAGTTGTCTTGACAAGCCTACCACGACCATAATATCAAATTATTATTTATAATTTATTAACAATATAAACAATCTATTCATAGTAAAAATTTATAAATTTGTGAATGATTAAATAATTTTTAGTCATGATTTTATTATATATTGAAAAATAATAACTCAATTAAATAGGTCATGAACAAGCTCAAGCTTGTTCAATAAGCAAGTGAACCAAACTTGAATATATAATCTTGTTTAGTGATAAAGTTCTAGCTTGGATCATGTTCAAAATTAAATTAAATTATGTACAAATTTGAACTTTAAATATTCGACTTAGCTCAACTCAACTCGTTTATAATAGAAGTTGCACAATTTGATGTTAAGGCTGTATATACAACTTGATATACATTAAAAGAAGAGAAAATAGCATGGCATATGTACAGATGTCCTAGTAAGATTTGCTAAAGATTTATAGAGGGGATGAAAACATGGAATGCTTCATTACCTGTAGAGTGTATTATGGCTTCTTGATTTAGCCATGGTTTGAGAAATAATATATCTTCATTGATTCTTTCAAAATATAAAAAAGTAATCTAATTTTATGTCATTTTTTTTTAATTATAATTTAAACCACTTCTTTGTCAATTAAAACTACTTTAAGCTTGTTTAAAAGTGTTTTCAATCCATTTAAGCCCTACAATTCTGTAGGGATAGGCTTTTGGCTCCTAAGCCCAACTGGGGAATGGGTTAAGGCCCAAAGAGCCTCACACAATAAATTTGTAGAGAGTGGGCTTGAAAGCTAGGTCTCAATGAATCAGGCAACACGCACAATGGATCAGGGATATTTAGACAGCAAAGAAAGACAAGTTTAAGGCAAGGAAATCATTCCTTGGTAAAGTCTGAAGAGAATGATTCTTAAATTTAGTTCTTTTGGACTTGGATACAATTTCAGCTCTTGTTGCCACTATGTGTTCTCTACAGATTTTTCTCATCCCCACTCCCTGGAGGGTCTCTAACATTATATAGCTCCCTTTAGATGATCTTGGCCCTCTATTTGTTGATCGTCTAGGCCACTACTTGAGTGTCTGTCCCATTAGACACCTTCCCAAGCCCCTTGTGAGTTGGAGTAGCCAAGACAACACTGTTCAGGAGTTTTCTCCACATAAATGCAGCCAGGAGGTTTGGTGGAATGCACTAAATGTGATAGTAGCCACCATCCCTTCAGTCATATTAGGGCTAACCCTCTTCTTGAAGCTCTTTTTCTACAGTATGACCTCCTCTTGTAACGTGTGCCATTGATGTGGCCTTATTGTCCGAGCGTGTGACCTCCTTAGCATGATGGTGGCCTCCTCGATCATGGGTATGACACGTGGTGTACATACCTTTTTAAATTCTTGTACCCCACAAATTCATTTAAACTTTTATAAATTTTCTCAGCAAAATGTATTATTAACTCAAATATAACCTTGAATGAAATTTCTTTTACTATATTCTAAAAATTCGACAATTCATTTTCAAAATATATTTTCATAATATGTTTAAAATTTATAAAATTAAATAAATTCATTGTATTTCATAAAAAATAAAAAGTAAATTCATTGTATCACAATAAAAAGAAGTCATGTTGTAAAGTAAAAAATTAAGTATATAAAAATAGACTAACTTTTTACATTCTTATTTCTTAAAATTAAAATGTAATCCAAGAGTCTTGTAGCTTAATTGGTTCGCGCCTCCTCATGTTTTTAAGATATACGAGGTTCAAATTTCACCTCCCAATATAATTATCAAATTATTGAAAGAAAAAAAGAAGAAGAAATTTATGAAGTAAACAAAAGTTATAATCTACCAAATATTATGCTGGTAAGGTTTTTCCGAAGTTGAAGGGAAAAGAAAAATGCGGCCATGTTTTTTTATTATTATTTTTTATATATAATAATGATATTTTATCATAAAAATCCAAAGAAGGAATATATAGAGTTGGCTGGATGACGTATACAGCCAAATTTTTTTTAGACGAATTACATAGCCAAGTTCTCAATAAAATCAAAGAGCAAAGTAGGTCTATTTGGATCCCAATACATCCAATGAAATAATAGCCTAACAAAAGTAGGTCGATTTCTAAAATTTATTTTTTTTGCAAAATATTCTAAAATATTCTAGCATCATATACCTTTCATTGCAAATTATATATTATACCATAATTAAAATATAATTATCTATTCCCATGCATCACATGAGTTTGCAACTAATAAATAGTAATAAGTATTACATTACAGCTTCTTATATTTCTTGTAATATCTATTTCTATTCCTATGTAATCACCATTACGGTTTACCAAACATGACCTTAAAGCACGCAATAATATCTGGAACTTTCGGAACCAAACAGTCTTAACATATAAGGTATGTGAGAAATTTGATTATAAATTCAAAAATTAAATAATGCTAGGCAATCACACCACTTTTTTGCAATAAAGGCAATACATTAAGTATTTTAACCATGCCCCTAGAAACATAGACTAAATTTTTATTATCAAAGAACTAAAGATAAAAATTCACACACATTACAGATGCATACAGCTCCAATGTGCGAGTACTATAAATCAAGTATATCAGAAAAGGGGTTCCTTCCAAAGCAATGGCTGTCCCTGCTTTGTGTGCTACTGTGGTATTGCACTGAGTCTGATCATTGCTGCCAGGGGTAAAAGCTGTATTGAAACAAAGTAGAGGCTTGCATCAAACATTAACAGAATCGTCAGATTTGGAGCATCGGAACAGAATTTGAGTTCGAGGAACAGAATTTTAATGTACAAATTTAGAATTAGGAGAACAATTAATGAGTTTGAGAATGAAAATAGCGCGGTATTACAGATGAGGAACAGCTAAAAAAGGCGATCTTCCAAAGCAATGGCTATCCCTGCTTTGTGTTCACACGCTAATGTGGTATTGGACTTACTCAGATAAATGATTTTAGGATAATAACTACTTCCGACTGTTTTATTGAAGGGAGGAATCTGAAGATAACTACTCCCTGCTTCTGTGGTAATGCAAACACCATTATCTTGCCAAACTCCACCAGGAGGGGTAAGTATCGCTTGATAGGTGAGTGTTGCAAGCAGTATTGCAACCACCAGAAACATACTGCGCCTTTCCTCTGTTAGTTTCCTTATTTCACGTCTAATATTCTCAGGCCAAGAAACAACAGTTCTTGGCAGCCTTTGGTACTTTGGATTTGGATACCTATTCAATGTAGAAAGAGATGAACCCGGTTTGGGATAATTACTAAGACTTGCAAGAAAAATCTATCAACAACCCGTTGAAAAAAGAAAAAAAAATCATACTTAATAATTTAAAATAAACCTTAATTAAAAATTTAAAACAATGGATTTTAAGATTGAAATTGAGGATAATTTTGGAAACCTGCCATTAAGCAAAAGCCAAGTTAGTACACAACATTTTTAATATTAATTTAACAAAATTTGGTTAAACAGATATCAAGAGAGAGAAGCATAATTATCCCTAAAAAAATTGGACCAAAAAAAAAAAGATTTAGAGTAATTTTTTTTTTATATAAGATAGAAATTCTACTTTAGCCTAATCTAAGTGTATATGTGTATGAAACTCATTTCTGGAAACTTGAACCCTTGCCCCTCACACCCCACTAAACATATGCACTTACGCAGATCAACTTAAAGAGGCTAATATAAAATTTATTAGACCTCAAAATGACGCAATATGCATGCTAAATATATGAGTGACGCTTAAGAAAATCATACTCCAATATACCTCTAAATGAAAAATTATTACACACTTAAAATGTCCAAAAAAAAAAAATTTAGAAATTCAAAATTCCATAACATGAATATTAAATATAGGACAATGTTTGGTCACTAAAAAAGTTAGTATAGCTACATGCTTTGAAAATCTAACTATTAGATTGCATGTTCTTTATATTTTAGCACAAATGTCAAATTTCGTGCTACTTAGATGTTATTTACCATTTGGTCCATAAACTTATTTTATACAACAAAAACTTGAAATTTTATACAACAAAAACTTGAAATTTAAACATTTAATTAATAACATAACTAATGATCTTTGATTATCTATAAATTTTGTAGCATGGAGGATATAAGAAGAAAATATAATTCAATGGTAGATTTGTCAAAATTCACATCAAATAAAAAGATATTGAGTAGAGTACAATTAAGTTTATAGCAAAACTTTGTCTTTAAATATATGAGAGATGTTAAGGATATTTACTAATTTTATTAGAGGTCCAATAAATGATGTGTCAACCTTTTAATCAGGAAGCAAAAAAGGAAGAATGAATTTATCTAATCCGATATGGAAAATGGTAGAGTTACAAATTTTTTTATAAACTATTGATGTGGTGTGTAGTTATTGGTAATTGAAAAAATAATGTCAGTGGTCGATCCAAATGAGAACCAATAAAAATTTGCAATAATAACAATTTGTAAAAATGTTGTAAAATAGTTGATGCCTATAACATTACTCATCTGATATTGATGGATAGAAGTGGGATGCCAGTCGTGATGGGATAATACTTGTTGCACATAAGCTCTTACACACACCCAATTTTTTAACTAAAACTATAATTTGAAGTCACAATTTTCAAGTTCAAAATCGTGATTTCAAGACATTGTTTTAGTTCAATAATGTGGTGTGTAAAATTTTGTATAACTGTTTGCGTGTAATGAACACAACCTTGACGGAGGAATTCAAACCCATTAAGAGGAAAAAAAAAAGAAAAAAAGAAAAAGAAAAATCCAACATAAGTTTTACCTCAAGTGCTTGTAATTCGCTATCTTCTTCTTTTTCTTCTTCTTCTTCTTCTTCCTCTTCTTCTTTTTCTTCCTCTTCCACTTCCTCTTCTCCTTCTTCCTCTTCCTCTTCCTCTTCTTCTACTTCTACTTCTTCTTCTTCTTCTTCTTCCTCTTCCTCTTCCTCTTCCTCTTCCTCCTCTTCTCCTTCTTCCTCTTCCTCTTACTCTTCCTCTTCTTCTTCTTCTACTTCTACTTCTTCTTCTTCCTCTTTCTCCTCCTCCACTCCCTCTTCCTCTTCTTCTTCGTCTTCCTCCTCTTCTTCTTCTTCTTCCTCTTCCACTTCCTCCTCCTCCTCTTCTTCTTCTTCTTCTTCTTCTTCTTCTTCTATCAGTTTGTCCACTAGCTGAGAAAGTTCTTCTTTTTCTTTCAGTTCGTCCACCAGCTGAGAAAGTTCTTTCAGTTTGTCCACCAGCTGCACCTTTCTCATTGATCTTCTTCTTCTTCTATCAATTTGTCCACCAGCTGCGCCTTTCTCATTGATTTATACAATGCGTGTGCTCTCCTCTATCTACATTACCTTTATATTTTTCTAATTTTTTTTTTTTTTACTTCATGATTCTTTCATTCATGGGCCAACCACTATTTTCCGTCTCTCTTTTAATCATAACAAACCTGTTCTTTTCTTCTTTTATTTTTTTAATCCTTTTTAAAAATAACCTTTATCTTTTCTCACCTTTTCTTTTAAAATCCCAGGTTACTATTTACTCAGAAAATTCAAGCCCATCTACACCTGCTTTGTACAAATTCCATAGCTTTCAGATTATAGTGAGATTTCGAAAGGACATATGTTTGTATGATGAACTATAGATTTTTTTCTTTCTTTCACACTATCAATAACCAAATAATATATATAAACTATTACCTGGGAAGCATGGACACGGCTAAATTGCCAACGTACATGGCGTTGGACACGTATCTGACACAGACACAAACGTGTCAAGTATGCACTTAGAAAGAAAAAAAAAAACCATTTTTAAATTCACTTGTTTTATTTTGATGTTAAATGCTGTTTATTTGAACTCTTTTTATGGGTGTCTAGTTTATTGGAACTCTTTTGTTCGTACTTTAAACAATATTTTATTGTCTTTAAATTAATTTTAGGTATATTTCCAAACATTTCATTGTTGTTACATACTTTAATTTTAAATCCAAAATAATATAAAATATCTATACCTAAAAATAAATATTATTTAATTAATTGTCGTATCCTCAACGCATACGTATTATGCTTGTATCCCTGCTACGTAGACTATTACAAATTTTACTAGAAAAGGCTTAAAGTGGTCCATATCTTTTAAGATATTTAATTTTAGTCTTTATAAATTTAAGTTTTTATAAAGATATATGGTCTTTTTTTTCTCCATCGTGGCAAACAGATTTAATGTTAAACTGTTCATTTTATTTTATTTATGTCTTTGAAAAAGTTCTATGATTCATCACAATAATTGGCTAAGATGGTAGGCCATATGAAAGATTTTTCGTGTTCGAAACGTGGATTATGAGTAATTCTTGCATTACAAAGGAATTTGTTTGTGCTTTCGTATTGTGTAATGTGTATTACATTGTTTGTTACATTAATTAGTTAAATTGTTTATTTGTATCTTTCATTACTGGATTTTCCAGAAGGATTTGCTCCAACCGGTTTAGCGATTTGGGCGTGTCAATTGTCACTAAACCCATTATGCTTCGTGCTAAGAACCAAGTTATTATTTTAGCTGTAATTTTTTTCTTTTTTTAAAACTAAATATTTTAGAATATTTTAGTGTTCATAATTTCTATGCATGTTGGTGTATATAGTTATGGAATTGGATTATTGTTATATATATAAAATTAGTCATTAACCCATGCGATACACGGGCAAAATTCTTATGAAAGTATATTTTATACAAAAAGGTATTCTAATTTTACATGAATTATCATAATTGTAATAGTAATTGTAAAAAAATTAAAAAGTGAAAACTCTTCTCTATAATGAATTATTCATGTTTGAAAAGTTGCTACAACATGTTATAAAAAATGTGAAGTGAACAATTTGTCCAACAAAGCCTACAACTCTTCCCAGACTTAAGTGACCAACTAGTCCAAAATCTTACCGAACCTAAAAGAGAATAATGAAAGACAAACTTAATCAAATAATCATTCTTGGTCAAAAAAAAAAAAAATCAAATAATCATACATAGGAACAACTACAAACAACCATAACAATTTCATGACTGCAATTTGGTCATTCCCTGATGCTTTTTTTTTGAACATATAACTCCTATACATTAGTTTCCACTATCACGAACTACCCCCAAACAATACCATATACTGTTCTGCAATAAATATATATATATATATATATATATATATATATAATAAGCACTGTTTTGTAATTCCTACATAGCCAAATTTACCTTATAATATACATACCTATAGGAGGTCTCCATCTACACTCTTCAATAGGCATTCTCGTCTAATTACTTTTCTGAACTTCCATAAATTCCATAGCAAGATTAGAGAATGTATGCACCAAATTCACTGCTATCTCTAGAGCTTCACCCACCCACCCACCTTTGGTTCCGATTGTACCATAATAGCCAGGCTATATTCAACATGACCTCCACCTCCATGACATGCCATTTTGTTTTACCCAATAGTTCAGTAAAAGATAGAAGAATACCTTACCTATGGAAACACCATGGTTGGTTTCTTTTAGACTTCCAGCAGTTCTGAACACTCCCATAATATATGTGTCACAGATTTTGCACTATCCCACATATTTCATTTGAGAATAATGAAATTATTTTCCTACAATATAGATTGAGCTAATTCATAAGTAAAATATTGTGGATCACCTTTCAAGCAGAGTATAAGTTTTGGCTGCGCATTTAGTCTCCAAATCTAGTTCCAAAAACCTCTATTTTCCCATATTGAAACTATCCTCAACAGATCCCTCCAGTAACTTTCCATGAGTTTCTAGGTAGTATTCGTGCCCCCACAAAACAATCTAGAAAAATATTGGCATTCAATACCCTGTGGACCAAAAAACGTAGGATTTTGGAGAAGTCAATAGAGACTCACCTAAATAGCAAGTTCCATAAAATTACAGACCATATAATTTTTTTTAAAGAAAATTCACATTGGTTCTTCCATTGACATTATTTAGAAACACCCAACCCCATGGTCAAGTTTGAGACTTCCCCTGGAGTATTTCAAATTATTACCATTCTTCTGCATCTTAGGAGAATTTATATAGGTTAGTTTTTTTTTTTTAATAAATAATTTTATTAGAAAAGGAAAAGAGAGGAAACATAAAAAGATGTATACACTCCCTTTTCAAAGAATACAAACTAAAGGGAAAGATGAAAGAGAGTTGGAAACCTCAATAAAAGACATCAAAGGGACGCCGCCCAACACACACATCTAATCATATATATTTTATGTAATTGGCTAATCCTTTAACAAAATGCACTTTACTTGTAATTGGGTAAATCTAGGATGGATTTAGTACTTCAAGAAACATGTTGTTCAAGTCAAGTGTTAAAGCCATGAAGATTTGTCTAAGAAACAAGTGAAGAAAATTTGTTCATTAAAGCTTGACAGCCAGCATGACAGAAAGCCTTTCTATCGAGATTTAAAGTTGAAGCTCGACACATAGTGAATCTGTTGAGACTTATGAATTCAGAATTTTCAGATCTGAATTTTGGCCCATGCTGATGTATTTGTGTAGGATTTCTTTTCTCACAACCCTAGACATGCATATATAAGGCTTATTTTAAAGGCCGTTATATAATTCAGAAAGTGACCTAGTGCATTATTCTCTCTGAAAGAAGCTACTGCATCTTTGCGTCTTTGGGTTTTGTATCCAAGAGCTTCTAGATCTTCATTGTTAATGAAGTGAAGAACTTTGTAGCCAACAACCATCTTCAAGTTGTAAGAGTTAGTCATATACTAGGATCCGTGCATCATTGGTTAGTCACATATTGGGATCTATGCATCAAGGGAAAGAGTGCTACTACAATATCAAGTCTAATTGGGTATTAGAGCAAGGGTTCAATTGTAGGTTAGTATTTTGGGATAGACTAAGGGTAGTTAGTAAGATTCTTTATACTTGTAACCACTTGATTATTGATTAGTGGATTCTTGGAAGTGGTGACCTTAAATTCACTCGATGGGGTTTTTGTCGCGTTGGTTTTCCCCATTCGAAACAAATCATCGTGTCAAATTTACTTTCCACTGCATTTAGTTTAATTGGTGATTTGTTTGTGCCTCCATGTTTTGCATGCTAGATTGATCTAATTAATTAACTTTGGTAATTAATTAATTCAAAGGGGTCAAGCTATCTTAACCCAACACTTACAAAAATTTCTAGAAAATTAATTAAAAATCAATTGCTATGTTATTAATAAATTGATTAATTTATAAGTTTTTGTAGTTTAAAATTATATATAAAATATAAGCTTATAGATCATATAATATAATATCTGATTGATACAAAATTTGACATGTGTATTAAGAGGGCAAAGAACATGCAATTCAACAATTAGATTTTCAAAATATTTAGTAATGTTTATTTTATTAAGTAAAATGACTTAAGCCAACAGCTAATTTTGTAGTTAAACTCTGTCCAAAAAATATATGTAGTATAAAAATTCAGAAAATATTATTCATTTAATGCGAGATTTCATTTATAGGTGTATACCCAACAAGTATCACTCGATGATTAGCTATATATTCTCATGAAATCACAACCTAACTACCCACTTACTCTATTGTTCAATTGGGTTAACATTCGGTTCAAAATCAAATGTCTAAAAATCAACGGTCAACACGTTAATGCGAAACTTTTTCCCTTTTTTTTTTTTTTTTGGTATAGAAGCTGTCTTCCTTTGATGTTGATTGTTTTGGTTGTTTGCGGACAGTATGTTCTTTACAAAACTATATTATTGCTCTGATGATGCCGTAAAATCACCAGTGAATTGCACGGCCTTCCTAGCTCGAAGTAACGCCTGCAAAATGGAAAAGAGAACCCAAGAGAGCACCGGTGTGGTGCCGGCCGAACACCCTCCGAAGGTTAAGTTAGAACTTCTCACAACTATAGAGTGCTAGAGAGGGTAAATTATGCGTACCTTGATTTGTGAAGGTATTCCCCCTTTTATAGTAGTAGAGGGTTGACCTCTTATACTTGGCGTAGAAGTCTTTTCCTTATAGGGATCTTCTTGAATAATCCCAAACGTGATGAGCAAGTTATTTCCTTGTAGAGAAGATCTTGATTAATGCGTGTATCTTTCGGAATCCTCTTCGTGCTAGGATTCCATTTGCCTTGGGATTCTAGAATGGCCAAACGTGTGTCGCAAGTATTCCCATCTAGGGTTTCTGGCTGCCAAATGGACACTCGGTCCGTCCATGTTCCATCCGTCCATTCGGATCCGTCCACATCAGTGATAGAATGATTTATGCTCGTCACCCATCGGCCAACAGATGTGGAACCGTCAGGCCCATCCTGCCTTGAGTCCGTCATGGCGTATTTTAACCTCTTCATGCTCAATCCTGAATCATGTTCTGAGAACTTATAACCCCCTTCTATCAAAAGAATCAAGGATTCATTAATTAAATATTCACCAGTTCCTTACAACTCAAGCTTTTACAACAATTGGTAATTTATCATGGTATCAGAATAGATGAACCTAAGTGTGAACCCTGTCTCCACTCTACCTTCCATTCAAAAAGTGGGGGTAAGGCTGCCTACCATGAACTCTCCAAGACCCCACAAAAAGTGTGAGCTTTGTGCATTAGGTACAACCTTTTTTTGGTCTCACTTATTACGATGTCTAGGTCATGCACAAGGGGGAGTGTTAGTATATTAATTAAATGATCAAATTCATCATTTCTTCACAGCTTAAGTGTTTGGGACAATCGGTAATTTATCAATGAGTGGATCTAAATAATTATTTTTATTCAGAATACCATCTCCCAAGTCTTTAATGAATGCTTAGTCAAATGATGAGTCGTTTGGGTGATTCATTCACTTAAGATAAACCATCAACATGTTCGGTTGAAAGGGAGCCTTGGAAGAGGAGGTCATCTTAGCATGCTTAGTATAGATGATACTGTTGATTTCCCCTCTTTTGCAAGCAGTTTTGCTACACCACCTGCCACTGTAGCTAATCTATTTATGCATGTTCACTACTTATTTTTGAACATTCATTCTTTGGGCAAAGCCATCACAGCTGACACTTGGGTTGTCCCATTATAAAAGAAAAGTAAATTTAGAAGCAACCCCTACTAGATTATAATTTGCTCTCATTAATTGGCAAGCATTTTTCATCTCTCACTGCTGATTATTAGTATGTTAACTATAGATTTCTTATTGTTATTAATATTTACCATGCACTTTCCTCAACCCATGATCCAATTCAAGAACACAGTGGATAGTTGGGTCCTTTTTATAGTACTGATCTTTGCTTTAGCATTAATAACTGCTCTTTTCTTTGTCCATTGTTCAACTGATATTAATTTTTAAACATTTTTCATGTTTGCAGCTCCTTAACAGCAGCTGTGACTTGCATTATTGGACTTCAATATGGACACATTCTTGCTCACTTACAGGTGAAATATTTGAGCAATCTTGATAGCATTGCCTAAACCCTCAACTGTATGTCAGTATGTGCCATATCCTCAATGTGTACAAGGATCCAGGACCCTTTTGGGACCTAGAACATAAATTTAGTAGTGGAACACATTATTACTTGAAAGATCATTAACTGTTGAGATTAATATAAATATTAAAAAGATTACACTATAAATCTTACCCTTGGAATCCATTGTGCTTATCTCTTCTCTATTATATTCAAAACAATTTTTTCGCTGTCTTGTCTACCACATTGATCAAATTTTCAGGAATTTCCAACTTTTTTTAGTCTTCTACTTTTTGTTATGACATTTTGGACTTCTTCTTTATCATACAAATAATTTTCAGGATCACAAAGGGCGCCTAAACAACTGGTCCCTGTTTTCAATTTCATCAGTTGTTCTCGGACTGTTCCTTGCCGTCATAGGTATGCACTTTAATGGCTAATACTTTTAAACATCAGATAGTACTACATGTACATTACTACACAGATTGATTTGGCAGGCTCTTCATTGTCCTTTAGCAATTCTATATTTGACAATTTGTCTTTAGTTTAGGTATGCTTTGATAAACCATTATACTGATAAGTCTATTTTTGTGTCAGGCATCCCTTTAAATAAATCTCTGTATACAGTCAGTTATATGCTGATTACTTCTGCATCGGCGGGGATCACATTTTGTGCATTTTATTTGTTGGTGAGTTCTTAGAGCCAATCCTCTCTCTTTGAAGGTTAACTTTCTGTAGGTAAATTCATAAGTTTGATGTTGAACTTTAAAACAATTGCTTCCTTTCAAATTCCTAGCAAGAGTTTTGGTGGGTATCAGCTTCAAAGTTCGAATCAGGAGATGTAGAGAAGTAATTAAATTTGTCCTCTGTGAACATTCATTTTTCATACAGTTCCTTTAAATGGTTCTAAATTTACCATGCTCTCTGTTCCTAGTGAAGTATTGTATTGATACCAGGACAGAATAAACACATTCTGCATTTAAGGTTATGAACTCCCTTCCAGATCTTCACTTCTAACATATGTAATGTACCTAATAAAGGTATTAAGTTTCCTTGGAAGTACAACAATCCTAGTCATTCATGAAGAAGAATGAATTCTGTAGAGAAGGCCTAAGCTAAGAGATGAAACCTCAATGACTTGATAAAATACTTGCACAGTTTGTAATTTTATCATGGACAATACTACTACCATCAGTATACTGTGTTGGAATTATACCATGATCCCTGCAACATACATTTACTTCTTGCCATTCATGTAGATGTACCCAGTTCATTTCTTAGATTCCTAATCTAGTAAATGTTCATTAGAAGACTCTAATATTACTGACATGCTTGCCTGCCTTATTCTGCAGGTAGATGTTTATGGTTACAGATGCTTGACATCTATGTTGGAGTGGATGGGATTGCATTCTTTGAGCATTTTTGTTCTAGTAACTTCTAACTTGGCTATCATTGCAATTCAAGGATTCTACTTGACTGTTCCTGAAAATAACATTGTCAGTATTCAAACTTGGCAAATACCTTTTTATACTGAAGCCCATTTGTACTCTTTGAAGTTCAAAACCAGTAACACCATTCTTTTTTGATGCACTTTTCTTGTTTTCCAGGTTCACTGGATTATAACACGTTTTGTGCATGCATGACATGGTTATCCAGTTCCTGCGTATTGGTTAAACCCTTGCATCTCAATCCTTGATCAGATGTTAAGATATATGCCTTAATTTCCATTCTTTAAGTTAATCTTTATTATGCTTAAAATTTTTTTTTTTTTTCTTGATTTCCAGTTTGGTTATTTAGCATGGAGGGTGGAAAGAAGAGAGTTCTCATTAACCAGCCCTTGTTGTAGACTGCTTAGATTCTCACAATTGAGGTTAGCTTCTTCTGATTCTTTTATCAATCCTGCAGTCACTGAAGTCATTAGAGAACTACCACGTTGTATAGTTAACTCTTCAAATGTACAAGACATCTTTGGAGTCTTGGTTTATAGTGCATCAGTAAACTTCTGAATTTACATTTGATTATGAGACATCTGCTGGATTGTTAATAGAAATAGAATCTGATGTATTACATTTTTGAAAGTAAAACTTGTTGGTAGCATGTTGTCACCTTTTTATTTCCAAGTAGAAGACGACAGTGTCCAATTGGGGAGACTTTGAAGTTGAATTAAGGTAATCCTGGGAGGACAGGACCTAAAAGGAAAATTAATTATTCCACGAGCTAATGAAAACCAAATTATGTGTGGAGTGTGAAAAACAAATTGGAAGTAACAACTATTACAGGACTAATTACCTACATTTGGAGATTGAAATGGTACTTTGTAATATTGTAAAATCTGCATCTTAAAGTTGGACCATATGATATTGATTCTGGTCAAGAATATAGACATGCCTAATGGTTGTATCCCAAGCTTAAGGTTTTTCTCCATGAACACATGGACCTTTCTCATTGCTAAAGGCATACATAGTCATAGGCATTCAACAATTAACAAGTGCAAGGCGACAGGTCTTGTATCATACACATACAGGACAGTATAGGCTTCAGTGGCTTCACCACCTAGAGCAACCTGATTTTAATGAAAGTCCGATTGAAAAAAATCACCCTGAGCCATTTTATTTAACAATAATCCAAATCCATAAAAATGAAATAATTTCATAAGATGTGCCAGCACCATGTTTGTTTTTTATATTGTTTGGTGGAAGTTCAATCGAAATAACCCTCTGCTGAACTACCCATATTATTCTTTCCTATTTCATGAGATGAGAATACTTAGAACTAACGAGTCCTATACCCTTACGCATCTGCCTTAATACAGAAAATGCCAGGGCACGTTTCTCACACACCAATGAGGAAAAGGAAAATGTGGAACTTTGTTTGTTTCATGGGCCAGCATAATTTTTTTGACCCCAGAGGTGTTCACATGACCATAATCAATAATCACTGGAGGAACAAACTCAAGTAGCAGTTGTATTTTCTGATTGGTTTAGTAATAAAATTATAATCTAATAATTATGGTACTGGCAAGGTGTATCCTTGACTATGTACCATAAAGAAGTGAAATTGCTTGCCAGACAAGCCACTAAAAACCATCCCAAATTCTAACAAGCAACAAAAAACACACAACTTTAATTGCATTTCCAAAAATGTCAAGCTCCTTCCTCATTCACAGTGTGGACAATACAAATTCCATGCACCATTGCAATGTATTCTAACCCATTCCCATCACACTCATCCTCATCCTATCTAACCACTTCATCCTATCCCCAACACTCAGTATCATTTCCTTCAATTCCAATGGCTACCTCTTCTACATCTACAACCGTAATCAATGGTTCCACCAACAGCAATTCCATCACCAAGAATCAAGCCTTGATCAACTCTATCATATTTTGCATACTATGTCTAGTTTGTATAATTACTTTTGCCATGTTGACATTTCGACCAGATTATAATTCCAATCCTATTCCTAAGGTCCTAGTAGACTCAACCTCATTTCTATTAGTTACCAATATCTCGGACTCACAGACCACCACAACATTCAACATGGTTTTCTCTTTTAGAAATGCAAGGGAGCTTGCAAATTACCCTTTGCTATATGCAACTATGTACCTGCATCATGATCACAAGTATCTCTCTGACAAAGGACTTCCATCTTTTGTTCAAAAACCCAACGAAGAGACGCAAGTTAAGGCTGAGTTTAGGCTCACTGACTGTTTTCTTGCAAGTGATTTGGCTAGTGGGGAAGTAAATGTTGATGTTGAGCTAATGGCTACCATTTTAGTTAAGCTGCCCTTTGACAAGAGGGTATATGTGTCAAGATTCATTTGCTCGGATCTGAAGTTTGCAAAGTCTTCTCCCAAGGTTGATGGTAACTGGACAATTCTGGGTAGTACCATTACTTGTATGGATGTGTTGTTGTAAGTTACATACCAAGCAGAAAAGAAAAGAAGTATTAGTATTAAGCTAAGTTTTCCTTTGAACTTATTGCTTTTTTTAGTTAACTATAAAGGATAATGAACTAGGTACAGAGTGGGTTCTCCCACTTCAATATCCTTTCATCTTGCTGATTGAACCTGTTTGTACTTGGTTTCAAAGATTGAATTCACAACTTTCTTGGTGTGTTTATTTGGGCTCAAATTTAACCTTGCTTGTTGCAGAATCTATGATTTGACTGAGGTAGTTTAATGTACTCAATTATATGGTCTAATTTTACAAAGTTTAACTCTACATCAAACTTACTCCAAGATGAAGGTAATTGGAACATTGGATCACATAGATTATCATATGGATGAACAATGAATTCATCTTCAAACGTATAGTGCTCCAATTTAATAAAATGCAATGCATCATATTAGAATTCGAAAATGTTTGTTGAATCCCAAAAACACTAAAAATCTAAAACCATGCTCTCCGGTACCATTGCATTTGCATGGTTTGCACCATATTACTTGATGGACCCTCTCCATTTCAAAAGTAAATAAAGAAACTGTGAATATTTTGGTTTGGACAGCCATGTTGTGTATTAAGGATTGGCAAAATTCCCACCAATGAGTTCTACAGCTGAAATTTGGTTCCAAAATTCTTGTGGCTAAAGCTCAGGCAATAAATGAATCCTATCAACTTGATTAATTCTTTGTGGGGACACTTCTTGCATGTCATAGGTCTTGCTCGCAGGACAGTACATTTACTTCCCAGTTGAAAGTCATATGATAATTCTAAAATGAATAGAATTTTCTCAAGACCAATTTGGAGGAAAATTCTACCATCTTACTATTTGGTATTTAAAATGACCCTAAAAATGTATTTTTAATTACTTATTAATTATGTAACTTGTTTAAAAGATTTAATGAATCACACTATTAAATTGATATAGATGAATTGATGATAATCTAAATAGCCACGACATGAGTTGAAAGTAAATTCTTTTATATCACTTTGGAGGAAAAACTTTATCAAAAGCATAAGTTGAGTTCCAAAAGGAGGACTAATATTATTAAGATAAAGACTAGGTCTTCAAAAATCCAAAGTGGAATCAATTGTCACATCATAGCCACAAATTAAGTTAAAACCAATATGGTATGGTTTTCAAAAACATCTATCTTCATTCTTAAATGTTAGGGAATGGTTTTTGTCCCCAAGTCCCAACTAGATGGTGCCCAACTGGGATGAGCCCTGACCTATAAAGGAAATTGATATTTCCATGCTCCACCTCATCTACACACCAGAAGATGTATTCATCTAAGCCAAGACAAATGAAATTTAATTAGACAGTTGGGGTATTTACTAATTAGCTAATTGGAGCAAAACTTGGAGCACAGCCATTTTTAAAGATTGGTCCACATGCTAACCCATTCTGGCAGAGAATTTGGGTACACTTTTCAGTTGACACTGCACAACTTCAATTCCTCTACCTGTGCCCATTTTCAATCTTTCATACATACCCTGCAGGGTCTTGCATTCAGCTTTATTCCCAACTTAGGCCAATCCAAACCAAAACTCATGGTTTTGTCTGAGTTGGACTTAGCCTAGATGACTATAGGCTTGGAACTCAATTGGTACCAATTGAGCTAACAGAAAATCCATGTTTTCCTTCTCTGACGAAGGATAAAAAAAATATGTTCATGGATTCATAGTAACAACAGGGTAAATTTACCTAGAGGTTTTGGGAGACAACTATCTAATATTTATTAGTGCCACAGAAAAACATGGGTCCTCTTGCAAGTCCATCATGAATTTCTTTTAGTCATACAACCAAACAAGTTCAATTTCTAGCCCATCTAGGCAATTCCTAACCCCGAGGTGTTCACAACTTCACACGACCAAAATCATTAATCACTGGAGGAAGAAACTCTAGTAGCAGTTGTATTTTCTGATTGGTTTAGTAATAAAATTATAGCCTAATAATTATGGGACTAGCAAGGTGTATACTTTACTATATGTAGCAACTAAAAAGAAGTGAAATTGCTAGCCAATTAAGCCACTAAAAACCATGCCCATGTTCTAACAAGCAACAAAAAAACTTCAATTGCATTTCAGAAAATGGCAATCTATGGTACGCAGTACCTATCTATGATCTATGTCCTCATCTAGTCCCCTTCTTCAATTCACATTACAAAATTACAAATTCCTTGCAACCTTGCTTTTTATTCTGACCCTTTCAAACCACAATCACCCTCCTCATTCCCTCTAATCACTTCATCCTATCCCTCACACGAAGTTATCATTTTCTTCAATTCAAATGGCTACCTCTTCTACTGCTACAAACATAACCAATGGCCCCACCAATGGTAGTTCCAAAACTCCCATTATTTTCACTATCATGATGGGGTGGAGGTCTTATAAGCAGGAAAACCGCTCAATCGGCTTTAACACACTTTACACAGTGTTTGTGTTGGGGTTGGGTTGTTTACTCATAGCTGCCATATGGAGACTCGTAATCGTTCTAAGGGGATGAGGGAATTGATTCATTTGCTCTGATGTGTCATAGTAAGTTACACACCAAGCTGAAAAGAAAAGAAGTATCAAGTTGTCATGGCCTTTTTCCTCAAAAAAATAAAGTTGTCATGGGCTCATGGCCTTAATGAAGGTATTAGTATTAAGCTAGTTTTTTCTTTGAACTTATTGCTTTTTAGTTAACTAGAAATGATAATAAACTAGGTATAGAGTGGGATCTCCTATTTCAATGTCCTTTCATCTTGCAGATTGATCCTATTTGTACTTGCAAAGCTTGAATTCACTACTCTCTTGGTGCTTTTTTATTTGTGCTCATTTTTTTTAGGAGGATTTGGGCTCAAATCAACTTTGCTTCTTGTAGAATCTAGAATTAAACTGTGATAGTATAATGTTCTTATATATAGTCCAATTTTACAAAGTCCCCCTACCCCCAAAGATGAGGGTAATTGGATCATATAGATTATCACATGGATTTACAGGGAATTTATCTTCACACGAATATTGATCCAATTCAATGAATGCGAAGTGTTAGAAATTGAAAATGTTTGTTGAATGCCAAAAATACTAAAACCGTGCTCTCTGGTACCATTGCATTTATGGTTTCCACCATGTTACTTGATGGGTCCTTTACGTTTCAAAAGCAAACCAAGAAACTATGAATACTTGGATTGAAAATGTTGTGCATTAAGGATTAGCAAATTCCCACAATGAGTTCTATAGCTGAAATTTGGTTCCAATTTGGGTAATTTTTGTGCCTAATCCTCAGGCAACGAATGAATTCTACATTCCTACCAATTTGATTAACTCTTCGTGGGGACCAAGATACTCCATGGTGCCAATGTGCACAAATGGACTTCTTGCAATGTTCAACCAGAACCATGAAGGACTAATATTATTAAAATATAGACCATGTCTTCTAGAGTCCAAAGTGGAATTAATTGTCACATAATATTCATGAATTTTATTGCCGTAAAAGTTAAGGCTTTTGTTAACAGGTGTCATCGTGCTTCCGTTAAGGAGAAATTTATTGAGTCTCATTGTATTGGAAAGCAACAACTGCAAAAAAACAAATACTTCTTTAACTGACTCATGTGCGATTGCACTCAAAAACCAATATAATATGAGATTCTGAACCATCTATCTTCAACATTAGGGAATAGAGATAGAAAATTAGTAGAGAATGCATCTCAAGTGAGGCTCATCTTAGAAGAAATAAGTTTTTTGTCCCAACTAGATGGTGCCCAACTGGGATGAGCCCTAAGTGACTGACCTATACTTCTCTTTTAGACTAAGAAAATATATATATCTTCATGGAGTCATGGTTTGAATATAAGTTGAAATGTTAATTTGATTAGGAAATAACACCAAGGTGAATTTACATGCAGGACTAACAGCTAGAATGTACCAATTGGGAGACAACTATCCAATGATTAGGCATGGAATGTATCATAGAATAACATGGGTCCTCTTGCAAGTCTAGCATGAGTTTTTTTATGGTAATTGGGCTTTTAACATATGGCCTTGGAATGAATATGGGTCACACAACCAAACAAGTTCAATTTCTAGCCCATCATTGAACATAAGTACATAACTCAACATTAGTCAGTAGTCTTGTGATCTATGTTATCACTCACTCGGTTGTCTTTATATATGTTTTATTAAGAAAATTTCTATTTAAATCCCTATATCATATATTGTAAACGAAAAAATATATAATTTTAGCTTCACAATTCACAAGCCTAGCTTTCAAAAATCAAAAGCCAAGAAACCAAATTACAATATTCTAGAATTATGTATTCTTCAGGCCAAATATTTTTGTTCTTTAGTGTTTTCTTATTCTAGATATTCCAATTTAATAATGGGTTGAGCTAAGCTAAACAAGTTTTTGGCCACAATTGACTGGACAACTATATTCCACTGAATGCAGGGCTGGTTCTTCTCAATGATTAATGGACCCACTTATTTTGATTTTCCAAAATTAATAATTAATCAAATAATATTCCTTCTGATCAATTAGTTAATCAATAATACGGTGTCAGGAACAGAACGTTTCATATTGATTAATGATTATTTCTTTTTGTTATTGCCTGAATATATGCTTTGCTAAAAAAAACTGATACATTATTGGTCATGCATGATAATAATTTTACTAATCCAAATTCCTGCAACTGCTTATAAAGGGAGAAAAAACAAAAAGATTACGATTGTCAGAAAATGATATAACATGTTCTAACAATTGCATGTGCTAATAGAATAAGTTTAATCATGCAATAAATTTCATAACGTTTTTCATAATTGTTGAAGTGATAAGTTGTAATTGGTGTATAATAAAAACGATTTTAGTGATAGTATTTAGTGATGTGATATTGCACACTTGCACTAATTACAATCTACCACCTTAACCTTCACGAGTTGTAAAAAAATGTAGAATTTATTTGATCTGTACTCTTATTGGTGTAAATAATCAAATACAAAGTATTTGCATTAATGCAGTACTAGAAAAGTGTTTTAACGGAAATGGCCAAACATATGACAATTTCTCTAAAGATCTTTAAGGGCTCTTTATTTTAAAGCTACAAACAATTTTAAAACTAACCTTAACATTTAGAGCTTTTTCCTTCAAAAAATATATTTAGAGCTTTTAAGGGAAAAAAAAATCTATAATTTACTATTTATAATTTATAAATGGGTGCAGTTAATTTATATCCTTAAGACATATATTAATTATCCATTGTAGGAAACTCTTTATGAGAAATTGAAAAAGCTATCAAAAAAGATAATCACTTTTCTACTTTCCCTAAAAAAATTTATAAATAAACAACTATATACAAAATAAATAATATTAGTGTAAATTTATATAATTATTTTAACAAACTTGTAAATTTATATAATTATACACAAATTAAAGTAGGTTATTTTCAGACAAAAATGTGTACAATTTATACATTTTTCTATTATACGCTAACTAATGTAAATGCTCTTGAAAACCACCCATGTAATTGCAAGAGGACGAAACTCGCCTAACTCCAATCGTGGGTTTGCTCTCTGGTCCCTTGGAATAGACTGAAGCCTTTTTGATATATGAGTTGTATCAACCTTCTTTCTTCGTGCTGCCGGCATTCTGGTCTTCCCGACTACTTTGACCATTGAAAAAGTTAAAATAAGGCTCTTAAACTCAATCACGTTTTCCATGGCTACACAAAGCTCGTCATAATAATACCACCATTTACCACTTACGTATTAGCTCTATCTTTTTTCCAATGGCTTCTGCAATTGCTCTTTTTTCCTATCATTTGCTTGTCTTTGTCATCACCCTTCTGGTTCCTGCAATAGCTCAAGTTAATACCAACGTAAGTGTGGGTTCAGCTCTCTTTGCCACTGATGATAACTCCACATGGACTTCACCATCTGGTGATTTTTCATTTGGATTCTGCCGCTTTTCAGGTCAACAAGATCAGTTCCTTCTTGCAATCTAGTTCGCTAAGCTACCAGATGAAACTATAGTTTGGTCTGCAAACAGAGATTACCCGGCAGCGAGAGGATCAAAAGTTGAGCTTAACACAGTTGGACAACTTGTACTCAAAGTCCATCAACAACGAGAATCCTCAAGTATCAAATGGGGCTATGCTAGACACCGGGAATTTTGTTATAACAAGTACAAACTCAAGCATCTTATGGAATAGCCTCGATAAACCAACTGATACCATCTTACCAACCCAAGTATTGGGTTCTGTGAGCAGCCTTTTCTCTAGCATGTCCGAGAAAAAATGTGGGGTGGGTAAGTTTCAGCTCCGTTTCAGACAGCAAAATATATCAAATTCCTCATACGATCTGATACTTAATCAAATAGCTGTCTACACCCAAAATACTTATGGAGCATATTATACTGAACATAATGCTTCTGAGCTGATAATGGATAAGTCAGGCTACCTTCTAGTCAAGAACTCACTGGGAGGTATATCCAACCTTTCATCAGAGGGTAAGGTCTTGAGGACAGAGTCGGACTCATACTACAGGGCAACACTTGACTTCAATGGTGTTTTCAGACTCTATACTCACCCAAAGAATTTTACTGGAAACCAAACCTGGTCTGCAATTCGGTATGTTCCTGAAAACATCCGCCTGGATATTTTGGTCACTTTTGGAAGTGGCCCTTGTGGTTATAATAGCATATGTTCACTGAGAGCTTATGGTGAGCCAAAGTGCCAATGCGCCCCAGGCTTCTCTCTCTTGGATGTAAATAACAAGTATAGTGGCTGCAAACAAGATGATGTAAGCTACATGAATGAATGTAACGAGATGGGTACTGTGATTTCGGAAGATCAATTTGAAATCTTGGAGATGGAGAATGCTGATTGGCCTTTAACTGCCTATGAACTACTTCAACCCACAACAGAATTTGAATGCAAGAAATCTTGTCTGCACGATTGTTATTGTGCAGTTGCCATTTTCCAGGATCCGAAATATAATAATGGCACGGGAAGATGTTGGAAGAAGAGATTACCGCTTTCTAATGGGAGGTACAACCGCAACGCCGTTGATAGAAAAGCACTATTCAAAATATTGAAATTGAATAGCTCTTCACAGAATCCTACAAATCCAGATCCGGGCCACAGAAAGCAGGATCAAGCAATATCGATCCTTGCATTCCTCCTAGGTACTTCTGTATTTTTTAACTTCTTTTCTGTAGTTGCAATTTCTCTTCTTGTCTTTTGCTTTTGGCAAGAAAAACTACCAAATTTCTATAGAACCTTACATACAAAAGACCTTGACATGAATCTGCGTTCATTTACATACAAAGATCTTGAAGAAGCCACTAGTGGGTTCAACCGTTCAAAGAAGAATTGGGTAGGGGTTCTTTTGGCACTGTTTATAAAGGGATAATAGTATCAAGTTATAGCCACTATGTTGCTGTCAAGAAGCTAGACAAGATGATAACGGAAGGTGAGAGGGAATTCAAAACTGAAGTAACTGTGATTGGCCAAACTCACCATAAGAATTTGCTACGGTTACTTGGCTATTGTGATGAAGGTGAACACCGAATTTTGGTGTACGAGTTTATGTACAATGGCACATTGTCGAGTTTCCTCTTTGGAGTAATAAGACCTAGTTGGCAACAGAGAATGCAGATTGCATTAGGAATTGCCAGAGGACTAATGTACTTACATGAAGAATGCAGCATGCAAATCATTCATTGCGACATAAAGCCTCAAAACATACTCTTGGATGATTTTTTTACAGCCAAAATTTCTGACTTTGGATTGGCAAAGCTTTTGATGAACCAACAAACCCGGACTCTCACTAGCATCAGGGGTACTAAAGGCTATGTTGCACCAGAATGGTTCAGGAACACACTAGTCTCAGTAAAGGTGGATGTTTATAGTTTTGGTGTCATGTTGTTGGAGATTGTTAGCTGCAGGAGATGTGTGGAAGTTGAGATGGAGAGGACAACAATACTTACAGAATGGGCATATGAATGCTATAGTAGAGGAAAAGTTGAAAGATTGGTGGAAAATGATGAAGAGGCTATTAGTGATATTTATTGGGTGAAGAAGCTAGTAATGGTTGCAATTTGGTGTGTACAGGATGTGCCATTATTGAGGCCTTCCATGAGAGAAGTCACTCATGTGCTAGAAGGCATTCTTGAGATTTCTGCACCCCTATGTCCTTTTCTCTACAGTTCAACATCCGAAGCTGAAAAGTCATCTATGGGATTTTCAAATAATAGTATGAAGAAATGAGCCTGCCAATGTTGGGAGGCTCATTACTTCAACTAGTCTCCGTGTAGTGTCTAAGTGATGTAGTGTCATAATAGGCCAGATAATTTCCAAATAAGCATTTCTTTGACTGCCTTTGAAAGTTTAGTCATTTGGAAAGATTTCATTAATCAATAGATCTTGTCTTGAATTTAAGCTTAGTACTACC
Source organism: Notholithocarpus densiflorus (assembly GCA_030021035.2). NCBI lineage: Eukaryota > Viridiplantae > Streptophyta > Magnoliopsida > Fagales > Fagaceae > Notholithocarpus > Notholithocarpus densiflorus. The sequence goes on from JARYZH020000548.1 coordinate 130,030, forward strand.
ACTTACTAAGTGTGGTGTGTCCTGTAAATTTCCATGTTTGTCTTGTAAATGTGTTTTAACCTTTAGTTGTAACTTTGGGGGTTGTTGGTGTCTATAGTCTATATATAGTGTGGATATCTACGATTAAAACTACTATAAGTCTTTCATATTGATTCTATTGAATGGTATTTGTGATATGGATTGGGTGAAGAAGCTAGTAATGGTGGCAATTTGGTGTGTACAGGTTGTGCCATTATTGAGGCCTTCTATGAGAGAAGTCACTCATATGCTAGAAGGCATTCTTGAGATTTTGCACCCCCATGTCCTTTTCTCTACAGTTCAACGTCCGAAGTTGAAGAGTCATCCATGGGATTTTCAAATAATATTATGAAGAAATGAACCTCCCAATGTTGGGAGGCTCATTACTTCCATTAGTCTCCGTGCAATGTCTAAGTAGTGTCATAACAGGTCAAATAAGCTTTTCCATGCATGATATCCTTTGAAAGTTTAGTCATTTGGAAAGATTGTCTTAAGCTGTGAAATTGGGTAGGCTTTGTGTGATTGCCAGAGTAGAAATTAATTGTTTATATTGATTTGAATAGGAGTTGACTGGTTGTAACGCTTCATATTTTCTGCCTATGTCCTGCAAGTCTTCTGATTTTGGGTTCACTTCCTGTTGTAGAGTATGACATTAGGCACGTTTGTATTGGTCCTGACAATGGTGCTTGATTGTACCATTTGCAAGTTCTCACAAACGGCATAGAAGTAAAGCTTCAGAGGAATGCCCTCAGCTCAGGGTGCTGGGATGGTGACTGAAACCTTAGTTGTAAGAATCACTGAAAATGTTTATATGACAATTGCTACTTGATTGTTAAGGATGTTCCCTGAAATTCCAAATAAAACAAGCTTAAGTTTTTCAAATTATGATTTTTATTTTGCGAAAATTTTATTTTCTGTATTTTGTTTGTTGCAATTAAGTTGTTAAGTTCAACAGCTTTTGTATATTAGAAGCTTTATTCTGTTCTGAAAAAACACATTTTCCTGTTGGTGAAGCAAATGGACGAGTTGCAGGTCATTGTGGGGTTTGTTCAGGCTGCAAAGAGACTGAAGACTGTGTTCAAATGACCTGGAGAGAAATGGAGAGAGCATTGCATTCGGTTGTCTATGCTAACAGATACTGGTATCTAAATGTCCACTTCCCTCTGTAGTGATGTCTATAGCATAATTTATCTGTGGCTTGTCTATGTCTCTCATTTCGGTTAGTAGGCTAGTAATACTCTATTCAAGTTATAGAGGTTCTTGCTTTTTGATAGTGTAGCTATGTAGATATATGTAAAACTGGTGACCAAACCTCTAAAGAAGTCCATGTGGCTATCTTTCTGAACTTGGTGAATGTATTGCTGACTTGGGGAAGTGGGTTTTTAAAATGCAAATATTTATATAATGTTATTCCTATTTCTTTGCACTGAAAGTTTGCTCACCATTTGCATCCTTTAGAATTAGCTAGGTGATTCATTAGTTAATAAAGCGGTTGTAAAGAACTTACTCCACCATAATGGGCGCTATACATAGTAATACTTCATTAGTCGTGGTGGGGTGCCACTTGGATATATCATCCTTGTTTACTGTTTGGCCTGTGTCTTTATTAATGGCCGAGTTATCTGAGTGGTCGGGCTTCACTTGTAACTGTAATTCTTTACATTTTCCATGACACATATGGCTCTAGCCTCTATCTAATTGTGTCATGTCCATGGGTCATGATTAGTTGATTACTACTTTGTTATTGCCAAGTCCCTTAAGTCTCTTTTCAGGCATTTGCCAAATCCTAGGATAATTTTTTCAAATTGTTTACTAAGCTATGAGAAGTAAGCACTACCTGTATTGCATGTGTAAGCTATGAGTTTATGTAGTAATTTATGAGATGATCATTTTTAAGACTGAAGTACTTATAAATTTAACTTTTCTATCATTTTCAAGACATATGTATGTGTATCATTCCATCCCTATCATGTTTGTAAAGCTGTAACATATGTAGTATTAATGTTGTGATTGTTTCTTTCTCTCTTTCAAATGATAGGAAAGTATTCTCAAAGTGCAAGAGGATCATTGTCAAGATCTTAATGCAATTTCCCTTACACGAGAAGATCTCAAACTTGGTTTTTAAGAAGTCCGGTATTGTAAAAAGACTTGGCATAAGACATTCCTCTTCTCTAGTAACCATCGCCTCATCTAGTTCCTCGGTGGAGTATATCCAATGGCTAGAAAATGAGATAATTGAGCTCAAAGAGGCAAGAGCTAGAGATCAAGAGGAGCGAGCTAGGGACCAAGAGGCGCGAGCTAAGCAAGAGGAGGTTCAAAAGAATATTCTTTACTTTTATAGGAGTAAGGGTTATGATGACGCTTTTACCTATGGGGGTGGTTCATCTTCAAGTTAAAACACTTATTGGTTAGTACTTTATTTTAGCACTTGACCCGCACTACATGGTGTGACTACTTATTTTGATGCATTATTTGAAACTAATTGTATTATATTACACTTGAAAATCTATATTTACTTTCTACAACTTATACATTAGGAGATGTGATTTTAATTCATTGGTGTAGCTACTTTTAATGCATTGTTAGAAATGTTTCTTATAACATAGTTAATGTTTTTACTTTACGATTTTAATGTAATATTGTTTTTATATTTGTGCAGATTTCTTATTGGTGGTTTTTAGGAGATTTACTTTTGGCATTACTTGAAGACATATGAGTAAACCTTCCGTTAGTTCTAATTATATTATGCTACACTTTTTGTATTGTTATAAAACATCTTGAGTTATTGTATGTGTTGTAAACAATTATTGTATGGAAGGAATTTGAATTGGATACTTGTTTTATTTTTTACTTGTGGAATGTATGGATCTTTTTTTATAAATGTGTTGTTGAAATAAATGTGTTATTCAAATGTGAGGTTTTAATAATGTAATGACAGGTTACAAGTTAATATCAAAGCCATGAAAAAAATAAAAACAGAAAATAAGTTTTAGCGATGAATTTTTCCGTCACAAATATAGCAACAAAAAATTGTTTTAGTGACGAAATATTTTGTCGCTAAATGTATCAAATTTTTGTAAGAAATGGTTTTAGTGACGAAAATTTTCGTCGCTATATGTGCTTGGATTTTCTTAAAAATAGTTTTAGTGACGAACTTTTTCGTCACTATATGTACCCGAAAATAGTTTTAGTGACGAAATTATTCGTCACTAAATATGATTTAATAAACCAAAGTGTTTTTAGTGACGAAATATTTTCGTCACTGAATGGTGTTTTTAGCGAGGAAAACATTTAGCGACGAAACGTTTTCGTCGCTAAAAGTTAAAAAAAAAAAAAATCAAATCGGACTTTTAGTGACGAAATTTTTCGTCACCAGGACTTTTAGTGACGGGGTTTCAGCAACGAAATGAGTTTCGTCACTAAAAGCCTGATTTCGTCACTAAAGGTCCTTAGTGACGAAAAACTGGACTTTTAGTGACGAATTTTTTCGTCACTGAAAATACATTTTGTTGTAGTGAATCTAAAAGCAAACAATATAAGTAATAATATAAGAGAACAATATGGAAATAAAATGATAAACTAATGGATAACATTTTCAAATGGAAAAACCA